>JAOXYB010031398.1:3881-30469 GCA_028565635.1 Phoronis ovalis
TTTTGACTACACTAGTGGACCTCATTACTTACATTGTATTTTGACTACACTAGTGGACCTCATTACTTACATTGTATTTTGACTACACTAGTGGACCTCATTACTTACATTGTATAACTGCCTGTCAGACCGCAAGGAATAAAACTGCAGGTGCCCCGGTTTACCATTCAGTACTAGCGCTTTTGTTCTGGGGTCTGTGAGTAGTCCCGCTGGTATGGGATTTTTCAGCTGAGAGTTGTGATGACCTCGTGTTAATCCTTGAAATATTTGCAGTGTCTTGAAGTTGTTAGCAATTAGGTGAATGGCTGAAATAAAAACAAAGAATAAATATTAATTTACTAATTAGAAATGTCTCGCATCATGAAGAAACCTTACGGTTGCCATACAACCAGCATGTTAATTTGTTAGTGTAAGGTTGGCAAACATTAAATAAAACGAAATTATACTAAAAATGCAGTTTTGATTATAAGTGAAATACTTTAGTAAAATTATCTCATTCTTGGTGGCGAATAATTTTAAACTGTCAATTGTTCACATCAAATTATCCACCCTAAAAACACACCCATAGGCAATATCTTTACAACAACATAATTGCACTATTGTCAAATATTAATTCAATTACAAATAGTAAACATGCAAAATTAAGAGTATACATACTGTTGTCTGTATGGCAGGTGACATACATCTGGTTGTCATGGGAACAGGTGACATGATTGATGGGTGCGCCCAGTCGAGGAAGGGTGTCCCTATGTTGCGAATTATATTGCCACTTCACCAGAACACACTCACGTCCACCGCTTAACATATAAGATCCTAAAAAAATTATAAAACAGCCTGATAATATAAATACAAAAATGATTCATCACAGTTCAAAGAAAATGTCATATGTTGTCATTGTCACATGGTATTTTCTCCTTGAACAATATTTCTTTTCTTTTAGTCTGCTATCTTTAGTCACGTATATGGCCATATTTATAATACAGTAGCTATAATTTGCAATTTAGTTTTCTGTCAAGTTGACAGAATCTTGACCAAAGGAATTTTCGGACAATTTTCTAATAAAAGCAATGGTGGGAAACGATCTACAAATGGGAGTCTCCAGGTCCCAGCGGAAAGACTTAACACAAACATCTTTAATAAAAAGCCAGACAGATCGCATCAAGCAAGCAAGCTAATGTAATTTCTAATTACAGTATTATGTAACATCTACCAGACCACCGCATTGCTAAAAAAAGGTATTCGGTTCATTGTCCAGCTTGATCATATCAGAAAGATATAAAAAAAATCATGTAGAGGTATACAGCTTAAAAAATATAAATTAATGACATTTTTCAGGGTATCAAGTGATAGGCTAGCCTGGTACACCTTACATGTTCTCCCGATGTTTCTATGGATGATGAAACCTGAAACTGTAACTTAAATGGTTCAGTCTGTTATTAAATATTAGGAACAGTAGTTAGATAATAATTATGTGTGCTTTACATACCTTCCTTAGTGAATGCTAAACAACCCACTGGGAGTGCATGCCAATGTTTAATCGTCTTAACCACTTTTTCCTTACCAAAAAAGTTAAACCTGAACGACGAAGAAAATAGTTACATATTACATAATTGAAAATCATTATTGAACAGCATGGGTTAGAATCAGTTATTTTTATATTGGCAAATAATACAGAACTTCATGCTCTTACTAGTTGGAATACAGGTGTCACTTGATCTTTGACCTCTCTTGGACACTTTACAGTACTAGATACAGAATTTGCTTCATCTATTCAGGGTTAACAGCCTACTTACAATTACAGTATGTTTACAAGTACTGACCATAAAATAATTTTTCCATCTGAACAGCCAGTCGCAATACAGAGGTCTGTTGGATGACAAGTCACACACGTGAATAATTTTTCAGGCTCGAAGCTGCACAAATGTCTGCAAAGAACAAATTCCGTGTCATTTTAAAAAACTTTTATAATACTATGATCTGAATTTCATCTCCTCGTTTGTATTCTAGATTTTCTGTGTACCCATCAAAATTAATATATAATCCTACATCCAAAGTGGGTACTACACTCTCAGTAATATACCAGGAAGGAATGGGGGAGGTGGGTCTGTAATCATTTTGCATCGAAATGTACATATATACAGTTATATGCAATAGTAAAAAGTGTGTCATGGGTCTTCTGAAATACGGTTTTGCTATTAAGTCGTTTCAATCTGAATAAATCCATCTGGTTCCGTAACTTCTCAACTAATGTCTGGGCTTAACCATAGTCAATTTTTGTTATATTCCTTCAATTTAGCAAGAGTGAAATAATTACGGCATTAAACTTTTGCTAACTGAGATAATCCTTTCTCTCTGTGTGATCCATTGTCGCCTACCATGTCTATTCTATTATCACGACTCATTGTGGATAGGTGTCACTGGGGAGCTTGCATTTTGCTTAGCAGACTATAGATAACCTCTGGCAGCACAGCATGCGTGTGCTCGACCCCCCTACCTGCTTAGTTCACTGTTGTACCTAATATTGTAAGCTGCAATGTGATTGGTGTCAAGACTTTTATGACACTTTATATAGAAATAAATGGATTATCACTCTTCTGCTTTTCAAGATAACAAACAAACATTTACCATGGTTAAACCCACACTTTACTTGAGAAGGTATGGAACCCTAACAGGTGGATTTATTCGGACTGAATTCATCTGTACATTTGAATAAATTAGTGTGAAACATTTATTGTAAAGAAATAGCAACCACAGAATTTGACAGCATATGAAATAGGTTCTCACTCGACTGTTGACTTCTTGTTAAATAAATAAACTTTTAGTTTTCTTCCCTTTACAGCTGCAACAAACTCATTCTGCAAATAAAATCAGTAAACAATTTACATGAACATCAAACAGAATACATTGCAGCAATCTTTGTACATCTAGCAGTAGTCAGTACAGCAATCTCTGTCCATCTAACAGAAGACAGTAAAGCAGTCTCTGCACATCAAACAAAGTCAGTACAGCAATTTCTGTACATCAAACAGTAGACTTTAAACCAGTGTTCAAACACATCATTTAAATGTCACTAAGATATGCATTATTACTGTCATTTGGTGACATTTTTTTTATCAAAATACGTACAAAATTGATTACGCATGTTTTTTTTTGGATGCTTCTATAAAATTTTTTTGAGATGACATACTTTTGCATAAAAAGCATAATTTATATAAAAAATCATTATTACAACATACCTTTGCACCGATCGCCACACAGTTTTCTTCTGAACTCACCGCATGCAACAGAACATTTGGCGATATACTGGCAGACTCCGACTTAGGCAAGTGAAACTTCACTATATCGTATCCTAAAATCAACGTATATTGACTATATCAAATTTTTACCAATTGGTTATCGGATAACAGACATATGAATCAACTCTTATTGACAGGCTCATCAATACACTATTTGCATGCACTTGGTAGAGCCACCAGTCTCAGACCCAAACGATCCCAGCATGTCGCATTCGTGAATGAACAATGGCATAGCTCTGTGTGCGTTCTTGTGATTCATTCACAAAATGCATCCTTTGCATGCTGAGCCAAAAACAAAAAAAAATCTTATGTTCTTTGATCTAAGAAATACCCTCTTTTTGTGAGCATATCAACATATAAACAACTATTTAATATTAGCTTTTCTAAAGACAGATTAAAGAAAATAAAAACAAGTTTTGAGTAGAACTAAAGGATGCCTGTATTGAAAGGGTCTGACTGTAGCGCCCTCAAGTGCACGCAAATAGTCTACTGTAATTGACTAGTATTGATTTATAATAATCATTGAGGTAAACAAGCCCTATTAACAGCTGCTGAATAATTAAGGGAACATTAAAAGCACAATTTCAAGAATAAGAATTTCATTCAATAGCGAATTGTGCTATTCTGACAGTGATTTTTCTAAAGACTGATAAGCATCAAATATGTAGTATTACTCACCAGTTTTAGATGACTGTCTAACAGCCAGCAAGTTACTATCTTGAAATCCTGGTGCCAGAAGACCATATATAGGAAATGTCAGGTGATACTTCTGAAATACAAAGTTATCATGAAGATACTGTACTGAGATTATTACAAAACAAACAGGTACTGGTGATACATATAAATAAAACTTCAGAACAAATTAGGAGGTGGTCTATGTATGTTCAACTTGCAGCATACCCAATTTTAATATAATACAATAGTTAGATATCTGTTCGTGTAGAACAACCCTTGCATATCCTAGTTACTACAGGTTAGTTACCTTTAAAGCTATGCCGTCTAAGTAATCCCACTGTGCTATGGTTTTATCTAGTGAGGCGGTGAATATCTGAAAATATAAATTATAATTTTCAAAATTCAAATGTACTCCAGACCTAAGGAGGTAGTTCCTATGTATTGCCTGTTGGAGTTATGTCCCGAGGGACGAGTCGCTCTCTAGCTAGATCAAATAGGTATTTGATCTACTTCATGATCCTGTCAAGGACAGATCAAGCATCGAAGAGCTAAATCTTTTAATGGATTGTGAGACAAATCTCAGCAATAATAAATTGTTAATCAATGGAAATAATAATGTGGATGCAGTAAGTAACTTAGCATAAATTTTCTGTTTCAGCACATTTATCTTCTTGCATTTCAAAAATAGGAATATAAGACAATGCGGCCATTAACCTAAAACCCTGTTGTTTTTCTTTTAAATCTTCTTTGTTTTTAAAGCAAAAAGATACTTATTTTGAAGTGAAACGAACCATTATTTTTAACACATATTGGAATCCTTCAGCAGATTATAGGCTGCTACAGTATAAGGTCAAATAGTAAGGTCTGGGGTCAGTTTTACCGTTTTAATGTAAATTTTGAAAGTTCAAACGATGATCCACCAACCACGTGCCCACACTTTTAAAATGTGTTATCCCAGTATCTGCAGAAAGGATTCTTGAAAGTTTACCTGCAGGTGATTTCTAGGATTAGTTTTTATGCTGGTCACTAACTTTCTGTGACTTCGGAGTTCCTGCACACATTCTCCACTAGAGGTACTGTACACTTTAACAATATGTCCACAGCAGCAGAAAAGATTCCTGAAACATGAGATGAGCATATTACCGAAGCCATCATTCTTTACAAAGTTATGGTCAAGGGTGGTGTAAGTCTTATCCTCAACATTTTTCGCTTTTAATTTTTACTTTAACTTTATGACACAGTCTAACATCAATTATCAAAAAATTGGGTTACTTTTGGCCAGAATCCGATTTATGACCCACTCAGATGGGTCGATAGACTGAAATCAGTCGTTAGAAACATTGCTTGGAAGTTTTTTAATAAATGCATTATAGTACTAAAATACATAAAACAGTTGCTAGAATAAACTGGTAAGCTCCCTGCAAAAGCTGTTTATAATGCTTAAAGTTGAATACACTATCATATGTTTATGTGGTCTATGCTAGGAGTGCCATATATTTTTCTCCTTTAAATTCAAAGCTAAGACTTCCAGATTATTTTGTCCTTTACATTAAATTTTTAGACAAATCTTTTAAATGACTCTTTAGGAAAATTATTTCTTAGAAAAAAATAATTACACATTATCTTAAACTACAGAGCCATTATTTATAGTCTAATGGGTCACATTCAAAGGATCGTTCCACAGGAACCAACGCTTAGATTGAGGTGTTAATTGGTATCGATGGAAAGACTGATGAGGATTCCAGCAACATGTAACATTAACAAAAATGAAGATTTACAAGAGTTTTGACCAGAGAATCCCCAGGTTGCAGACAGCGGAATAATACCCAGAGGATAAGAATTGCACTAGAGCAGACGTTTTTATTCAGTGATTCAGCTTGCAGTAGGACATTGGTTTTTGCTATCAATGATGAATTTAACTGCGAATTGGTACCAGAGTCCATGACAGTTCGGCCTGGCCTTATAAGTCAGATTCATCATGAAAATATTCTTTAATGTCAGAACACACAGTCCAGGCACTGAATCAGAATAGGTGTTATTTCTTACTTGTTCTACAGTCTTAGTCCAAGTAGCTTTTTATTATTAAAAGCATAATTGGATTGCTCTGATTTCCCACATCGAAAAAAAATACAAAAAACATCAAACAAAAATTTATTACACGAACAAAGCCAAGGGGAGTTTGTTCAAAACTCTTCATCGCCCTTGTTAGACCACACTTAAGAGTATTGCACAGTGACATGGTTACCTCAATTTATTAACAATAGATGGTTATTACAAAGAGCAACAAAGTTAGTATACACAACATAAAATACCTGTCTTATGAAGAGAGACTACGAAGTCTAGAAATACCAAGTATGAGTTATCGCAGAATAAGGGGAGATATGATTGAGGCTTATAAATATACTCATGGATTAATCAAATACGACTCTCAACTATTACATGTATGTATGGATGAGAGTGAAAGAACCAGAGGACACCCCTTCAACTTCAAGCTTAAAACTAGATACTGTAGGACTGCAAAACATCAGATTTTTTTTTCATTTAGACTTAGTAGAGTCATGGAATTCGTCAATGCCTAAATCAGTTGTGTGTGCCACATCAATTAATAGTTTTAAAAACAGTATAGACAAAGTATGGAAGGAAGGAACATTTTTACAATTAACCCGATCACCGATGTGCGAAGCCGAGATCAGCTTACAAGCTTTTTACTTAAGATTACAGCTGAAGAGGATGTATGTATGTATGTATGTACTACGGGGATGTGCCGCCCACCCCAATCCAAAATTTTAGCTTGTGGGTAGCAAACAGCCAATCCAAATAATGTAAAGTAGCAATCCATAAAACAGTATACCTCACTATACCTGAATGATATGGCAGATATGTATCGACGTTCGGTCTCATTTGTCAATTATTTTTTTTTTTTAACTTTCTTTAGTCTAGATAGCATTTTGCTCTTTTATGTACTAGCCTTACTTACTTTGAATCATTCGACAAAACTGGCCTAAACTTCACCAAACTCGCACCAAGAACATGATGCACAATCGGTTGTTCAGCTACCATGCTCGTTCCATGTGTTACAAGCAACATCTCCGAGCATGCGTACAATTCTTAATTTGTAAAACTTGATGTGATTTGTTTTTGATTTCAACTATAACTAAAACTAACCAATGAAGAAGCGTGTAACAAATTTTGCAAAGGTGAAGGTCGTCATTAGCTGTGAGCACGGTCTACATGTAGCTGACCGGTAAGAGGTTCTTGTTTCATGAACATTTTGGGTGAGAGACTATTGTAGAGCAGTGAGGAAGATGCAAAGGAAGGATATAGAACTCTCCGCGGCAATAGTTAGATTAAAATCATTTTAAATTGTCAATATTTAGTCCCATAATTTGTTCTTGATACTACCTCTCAAAAGACTTTTGTGAAGTGACTCGAGAGTTTTTAGTTTGTTTCAGATTTAGAAGAATAAAGTCTGCTGTGAACTAAGACTAAGAACAAATCCTGACGTACAAGATGGTTAAAATGAGCAAAGAAACACAGCAGAGGGTGAAGACAGTGGTCAATTTAGCACAGACCACATTTCATTGGGGATTTGTTCCATTAGTGCTATACCTAGGTTTGTTTTAATAACCGTTAAAGTTTTAACCCTAACCAATCATGTTCTTTTTATAATTCTATAGTGACCGACTTTTCCCCACATTTTTGTACCTTGTGCTAAGTTTGCTTATTCTCATTTCGAAACACGAATATAAATAACGGTTGCAATATGTGCATTAGTCCTGCAAACATGACCCTACTATGGACAGCCTATACGTAGGGTCCTGACCACCTCATATCTCAAATCAGCCGAAGTTTAACTACCCTTCACGTATGCGCAATAGCATACTTTTATGCTGATGTGCTGTTGAATCTTTTATTAAGTTATCTAGATACGGTGGTATACAAAGCGGAATAGTCAAGCAAAAATTTGGGTGGAATTCATTTATTTAATTAAGAAATTAAGTGTTTTCGAACTTCAGCTGGATTGAGATATGAGGGGGTCATGACCCTACGGACAAGCCGTAGGCTGTCCATAGTAGGGCCATGCTTGCAGGACTATCTGTGCATGAGATATTGAACAATTCTGTAAAATTAGAGTTTTCAAAAGCAATTCATCAGAAAAGCCTGATTTCCATTAGTCTGTGATTTAATTTGAAAAAATATGATTGTATAAGTCTCCCTACAAGTCAGATATGTTGCTAATTTGGAATGCCACTTTTCCAAATGTAGTGAGACTGCTTTTGAAACTTCAGAGTACATTATTAGTGAAATAGCATCTTAATCAAGCCAAAAAATACGATTCTAACTATTATGTATTTGTTTATATTTTAGGCTTTAAAAAAGGAACTGATCCGGAAATGCCACCACTCTCACTTTTTAAGTAAGTTTTGTAATTAATAATGATACATATTTTGTTCAGATTTCATGTACTGGTTCACAGTAAATGGTGTCTGATAAATTATGCCTTGTAGGTCTTGTTGTTAAATTCTATAATGACTTATTGATGGATGTCAAGTTGATAGCGGAAACGTGAAAACTAACTTCTTTGCATTAAGTAGGTGGCATATTGAGAGTGATCAATCTGAAATTCCCTGTGATTCATTCATAAACACGAGGCCACCTTGTGCTAGCAAATAACTTACTTTGTGCCAGAGTCTGCTATCTTGGCTAGATGTCTGTTGCTATATATCAGGGGTCTGTTGTTAGAAACATCGTAAAGTTGTGTAAGTCTGTAAGGATACTTAATGAGTCGTGAAGGAACGATTATTCTGGCAAAGTCTTGATTTACGGAATTTAACTTTTCATTGGTTCCAAAAACAGGCCCCGGGTCTTTTGGATATTCACTGGTGCCATGTATTTAAAGTGCAAGATAGCATTAATGTGACAGTGACTGTCCTCAAGATTTATGACATTGGAACAATTTCCAAAATAATTATCAAAATAGCAATGTGAAAAGCCATTATATTCTGTAATACTCCAAATGAATATGTCACAGAAGCACTAGATGTGTTGTCTTCCAGTATAGTATATCTTGAGGTAGTGCTTGTCCTGAACTTATAAGGTTGTTAAGACAATCAAGTCTCAGATAACTTGAGTAAGATTTGATACGTTTTGCAGAATGACAACATCCTGCGTGTTTAGAGTCTGTGTCTTAGTTTATTATTATATTCATGTACTGCTTGTTATTTCTAATTTATGCTTGTTGTTTATTTTAGCCTGTTATGGTAATGAGGGCATAGATAGCTGATTATGTCCCATCTAACTGTTACCAGCCTGTATAGAATGTTTCAAACATGGAAACATATAATTGCATTAAGCAATTATAACATTATACTACAGTGTGATAGGGAATGTGTGTGCAAGTCAGTAGATTGTGAAATAAGGACACAAACACATGCTCGATTTATCACCACCAACATAGCGCGTCTGATCTATGTAGTGGCAGATGAGCCAGAAAAAACGTGAAATATTTTGTGGTACACATACAGAATTTGACATTTTAAAACTAAAAACTGCAGAAATAATTTTGGACACAGAACAAGGATGGGAATGATGACAAAGATGAATTAGATTGCTGTTACCTGATTAAGTCACATTGTTTAATTTGCTTGAAATAAAAGATGGACTAAGACATATTTCAAAAGTACATCATTCTTCAATATCTCAAATTAAGGTTCCACTTTTTCTTAGTTTGATCTTATGTACTGCAACTTACACATTCTGACTCGAGAAATATAAATTAAATATTCCCCTAAATATTACATCTTTGTGTTTTCGGTTTACAAATTTAAATTTTATCTCAAACCTTTTGCCGATAAAATCTCACATGACCATGATTGTATGTAATGCTAATTCAGAGAGGTAGAATGCACAAATTAAAAAGCTTAACTGATGAAATTACCCAAGGTAATAAGGGGATCATAACTTGACGTCATCAGTCTGTGACCCACCAATCTTGTATTACATCTGTAAATAATAAATGTGTCATGTTTGCTTACACTGTAGTACTTATGTAAAGGTAATTCAGATCAAAAAGGAATATACCGCTTGTATAGTAGTAACCAAACAACAAAACTCTCCTGTGCCAGAGTTATATCTCGGTATAGTAGTAACCAAACAACAGAACTCTCCTGTGCCAGAGTTATATCTCGGTATAGTAGTAACCAAACAACAGAACTCTCCTGTGCCAGAGTTATATCTCGGTATAGTAGTAACCAAACAACAGAACTCTCCTGTGTTAGAGTTATATCTCCGTTTACAACTGAATTGAGGTGTGACTACTTGCTATAACCTTTTACAATTTATTTTGGGAGCGGTTTTTTGGTTCCAAGGGCCGAATTTTCAAGAACTGGAAAAAAAGCACTGTATCACTAACTCTTGTTTTAAAATGACAGTAACCAATGATAAAAGCCATTAAATTGAAAAAAATGACGCTGTAATGTGTGGATTCTATCATAGGTTATTTTTACGGACATTTTAAAACAAGAATATCCCTACACAGTGTGATGACAAGAAATTAATTGTATCATGTTTAAACTATCTGAGCAGAAAAGCCACAGATTGAATCCCCCCAGAAAACTGAGAAATGCCACACCGTATAATAGTACCACTTGGCCAGAAAAATGAAATGCCACTGTAAATGAAATGCCAACCTTACAAACTGGTAAAAGAAAATAAAAAGTACAGTGCAGACGGAGGAAAATACCATTATACAGTGGTGCCACCTATTGATAAATTAAAACATCACGATATAGTTGTGCAGCGTATTCGAAACACGGCAACCCACAAGTGAAAAAAGGGTAAATGAAAAATTAAATGAATGTATCAAGAAAATCTAAAGCTTAAAATATCAGAGGAAATTTGTGCCAACTATTAATTAAGAAAACGAAACGCTAAAATAAGACGTAACACCTCCGAGGGTGACACCAAGGCATACTAAAATTGTGTTACTTGAACAGGCTAAACGTAAAATTTGGATCAATAACTAACTGAATCTAGTGAGAAAATAACTTAAAAAACATGCTTAAAAGGAAATAAGCTATGTACACCACAAAATAAAACGTTTACAAAAAAACGCATGACACGCGATATTTAAATGTCTACGCTGTTGGCTTTGCAGTATTTATTAATGACGGGGGCGGGGCCGCCGGTTACAAATATTCCAGATCTTCGTTTTCATCTCTAAAATCGTTGCACGATAAGTCTACAAGTTCCCCATCTTCTTTGCTTATAAAACTGTACTTTGACATCCTTTAGCAGTCACATTTGAATCGTAAAAAGACAAAAATTCATAATTTCCTCACATTATTTAGCGATAATGTTTTAATATGCCGCACAAACATCAGTCTGTCTTGCGAGACTTTTTTATGGTTGAGAGGTGTCGGCAGCACCAGTAATCCGTTTAGTACCCGGGAAGTACTGTCACCATATATATGTGCCGCCCAATAGGCCACCTTTTTTCAGCTCCCGTATTTACCACAGGGCATGTTTTTCACGCTTCTCAAAGCCTTTTTTAACACAGGGTATACTTTTTTTTGATATTTACCACAGGGTCTATTTTCAAAAAATATTCGTTCACCACAGGGTGTATTTCTTGGAAAATGCATTTACGACAGGGTATATAACTTACAAGTGAAATTTTCACAGGGTATCTATTTCGGGAGAGTTATTTACGACAGGGTATATTTTTCATGTTTTTTCATTTACGACAGGGTATATTTTTGGTGATCTTTATATATTTACCACAGGGTCAGATTTTTTTACCCTGGGCCGCACACCCCTACCAACTTTTCTGTCAAATACCCCCCCCCTGGTTTAGTATGGCACGGAGCCAGCTGAAAAGGGGGTTAAACCGCAACCACCATAGTGGTCGTCACCATACGATCAAAGAAAATCACCGTGTTGCCAATCCTCTCAGAGTTTTAACCATAATGTAGGCACTTTCATAACTATTGTTGTTTAAAAGCTAAGTATAGACAAACCAGTCATAATGTTGATTTATGTGATGTCAATGTCAATTAATTAATTTATATTTTTTTTGTAGAGTCGGATAGAGTTTATAATATTAAAATAGATATAATGGATATTTTAAAGAAATAATAAAAAGCACCGGTCGGCATAGTAGTGTGGGGGGGGGGGGTACTTCACAAAATTTTGAGTAGAGGTGTACGGCACGGGCTTAAAAAAGGAATCGATCCTCTGAACTATTTTCCCCTGCCAAAAAACGGTTAACTTTATTTTGCTAAAAAACGATTGCTAAATTTATCTGTATTGGAAAATTGGTATATTTTATATGTTGTCAAAAAAAAACGGATCCACTCTGCTAATTCAGTCAAAAACTGGATCCTCTCTGCTAATTTGTCAAAAAAATCGGATCCTCTGCTAATTTGACAAAAAATCGGATCTTCTCTGCTAATTTGATCTAAAAAAACGAACACTGTAGCGGCAAATCCCTGTATGCTGGACGGGACCCTGAGTACCCCCGGGGGAAGTTGGCAGGTGAAGCCGGGTAGAGCGATGATGTACGGCATGCAACCCTAGCTACTGATTTTACAAAATAAGTTATTGATAAATATATCTGTTCTTTACTGCAATAATAAACTGTTTTTATTTTTATCAAAAACAGAACAATGAACACAATAGACTAGCTTTGCGCCAGGGGAATCCCCTTACCGTATTTTTTTAATTTTGACTAGCCTGTTGATTGATGAATGAGTCAGTTATCACAAAATTCTTATTCTACAATATCATTTTTAGTTAAGCTTGTGATATAAATATCAATTTAAGACCCATTGAAAATCAAAAATACGGTATAAAATCGAGGGAATCATGGCCAGATTCATACTAAAAACGAGTAAACAATTACGAGAAAAACTTTGTTCTTGCCGGGGTTCATGTTTCTTCATGTTTACTAACCTTACCTTCATCGACAGTACTTAATTATTCGATCAGTAGCACGTAAAAAGGATATAAATTTGGTTTTGTCTACTTGAAAACCAAGAAAGGGTGTTTTTTGCAGTGCAAAATATCCTTGTTTTCGCCAAAATAGGGGAACTAAGTTAAGGAAAAATCAGCGTTTAGGGGTTCATTTTAAAAATGTATATGTCATGTGCTACGCCTTTTTGTTGGAGTGCAGTGCGGAGAAATTTCGATAATGCATTGTACATATATAAAATCTGCGTGGGCAGTAAACATAATCCTTATTTTTACGTTTGCTATGGTCATGGTACATTTATCTATATGCTAATTTTCGGACTACATGTTTAAACACTTTAGACTGTACATACACTGGAAGGATACTATCCATACGATACAACGCACATGGTATTGAAAAAAGAAGAGGAATTTTGTACGGAAGGTTATATTTTATTATTTCCCTACACACTTGTAATATTACGAGCAGTTGACTAAATTTGCAATGAAATTTGTCCTAAAAAGAGGTGTATAAGTAGGCAATGCTTGTAATTATCAGGTTCCACGGACGTGATAGTAACATGTTGTCATTACGAAAAAAAAAATTATTCTAATAAAATCAGTTCTTTTAATTATACAATACTATCGTTTGAAAAAAAAAAACACTTTTACTGATTTTACCGATTCAAAAATTATATTAAAGAATTATATAATATTGAAGAATTCTTTCGGCAGAGAAGCTTTTAGTAAGGTTACTGCAAAGTAGGAATCCTATTGGTTTTAATTGTATCTTTTCTTTCTTTCTTATTTTCTTCCAATTTCCAAAAGATATCTCGCTGGCGGTTATAGTTAGGGACATGTGGTACTTAAGGTAATACATCCCTAGGTTGGTTCATTGTTTGTTATTTGAAGGTCAAAGGTCAAATTTCTAAAATTGCTCAAAACGTTCCAAAATGATGATATCAGGTTACAATTTCCTGACCTTTGAGAATATTTAGATATTAAAAGGGTGAAATTTAATTTTTGGCATCTTTTCAATTAATTTAATGGATAAAACATGTTGCTCGAGAGATTGACCTTGAGGTCAAACAAGTAAAAAGTTCAAAAAGTCAATTCAAGATGACATGACATTTACTAAAAGTAGCTTTTTATGAATTTAAAGGTCACCAAGAGTTTATTTTAACGTGAAAAAGTTCCAAAAACAAGGATTTTTTTATATTTGCTGGAAAGTTAAAAATATTGTTTTAAAAGTGATTTATAGGTCATAAGAGTCAATAGCAGCAATCCTACATTTGCTAAAAGGCCAAAAGGTGTAATATATATAATACATCACATCCACTAAGCACATCAGCCGTAAATCGAATCAACCTGATTTTGTCCTTATTTTAAAGTGACACAGTAATAATTATAAATACCAAAAATAAATATTCCATGCTGCAAAAATAAAATTATTTGAATACTGATTTTGCGAACGTGTTATTCTTAATTATTTGTAGCACAGCAGTACAACTGGATTTACGGAAAGAGGCATTTATAGATCCCGGCATTAGATATATACGTCACTGGTTTCCCTTTCTTGTTTCTACTGCTATCAGTATAACAATGGACTTAAGGCAAAGTACTAGTAGCAACTGCTCACACAAGACTGGATACAATAACACTAATGCAATAAACGCCGAGTCATTGGAGCGAGATGCTAGCAAATTTGAAAGTGTTGCAGAAACAAGGGAACTTACGAATGCGTCAGATTCCTCTTTTCCGCCTGGACCAGAACAAATCTCCCGTGACTTTGATATCAGGGAGAAAATCTGGCTACAAACCGCTCGAGCACATGAAGCAGGTAATGATCGGGATGTTCTAATCAACCATGATTTGCCCTATTCTATTGAAGAAACCAATGCAACGTCTAGAAGTAATTATAGCGCCTTGTTGCCACCGATACAGGAAACTTGCCAAGAAGCATACAAGCAAGTGCAAGCACATCAATGCAGCCACATCGATCCTGATGGTATAAATAACTCAGTTATTACTTGTAGAAGACCGTGTCGTGCTTTTCAAGACATCTTTACTCAAACAGATTGACGAACACAGTTTGTATAGCATTGCGATTCAATCTTAACTCTTAAGAAGCAGATCACAAACAAGAATAATTAGATTTAGACAGCTAATAAACAAGTTAAACGGAATGATCGCACCTGTTGCATTTTACTTTTATTTCACAAAGTCTGCGCATGTGCCATGTTATAGTATGTTCATTTGAATGTTCAAATTATACCGTATTCTGTACAATTAATGTTATGTTTTATTTAATTCAAAATAATTTTATATGACATATCGTATTATTTTGTGGAATGTAATCCTAGCCTGACATTGCTGACACTTTAATTCATAAACAAAGTCTTTACAGTATAGACCATACACCTTTAATTTTCAGCCCATCTATCTACCAATACTTGTAAATCCTGCATAGATGATACAAATTGGGTGTTGGTTGCGCAAAACAACCGCTATTGCTAAAAATATCTATGACTAAGAGTAAAAATATAAATCCAGTCTGCATAGAGGATACAAATTGCGTATATCTATACATTGTTTTATTATTTAGATGCAGGCCTAAGTTAAAGAAGACAAACTTGTGGGTGTTGGTTGCGCAAAACAACCGCTATTGCTAAAAATATCTATGAATAAAAGTAAAAATAAATCCAGTCTGCGGGCACGTTGCCCTATTTTTTTAGAAGTACTATGCCGTGTTTGGCCTCAGTTTTCCAAGTCCGGGTGCGTGCGCATTATCATTTGATACTGATGATGGCCAGGTTTTCTGATTCTGTATTATTTTGAATTTTGTAACTTTAAGTGATTTGTGTTATATTGATATGTCTGTAACTCTCCTCCGTATGTAATTTTATTTTTGCATTTGTCGTAGTAGTGTTGGTTTCTTTCGGATTTATCTATTTATGCGCGTTGTGGATTCGTGACTATTCCAAAATATTATCTTAACCGCGGTATCGTGGCTATTCTAAAACATAATTATGTAAAATTTCATCTTTTTTTATTTATTTACTAAATCTTATAATTATATCAATTATACCGTAGACTTAATTCGTTATTATCATTAACTTCACACGACCCAGAGCTACACGATAGAACGCTTGTGGCGTAAAGCCGGGCTGAACTCGTGCCCGTAATCATGAACTTAAAAAAGAGGCTACTGACCGCGGTACGTACACTCCTTTGGACATTGACAACATTGACATGTAGTTGTTAGCACTTACTTTATGTAGCCGAGTGTTTAAACAAATATTTACTGTTATTCAAACAGAAATTTTTGGGAAAATCTGGCAAAAAGATTTGCAATGAATTCTATCGTAAAAACAAGCTCACAAATAGCCAAGCGAATCTATCGATACATACTTATATTTCCCGGGGGAAGGTGACTTAAATATTCCCAGACGGGGGGGGGGGGTCTTTATGGGGTATGTTTTAGGCTATTTGGTAGCTCAACTGTCGGTGAATTTTAGGTATAATTGACACCCCCTTGGTAAAATGGTAGTTCAAGTGTCACATTTTTTCAGAAATACCCTATTCCAAGAAAGGGAGAAGATTTTTCTTTTTCGTTATTACAAATGGCGTGTATACATACATTGTTATAAAGTGTAGATGCGACAGTGTCTACGTTATATAAGCACTAAAAATAAAGAATAAAATAGTGATATTTTAAATAAGCTGTAAAATAATTAAGTAAACTTTACAAAGTTTTTTTTTTTTTTTTCAAATAAAGAAAGCTTTTGGAGAATCTTTAGCAATGTGATGTGGTGCTTACCACAGCCTTAAGGCTAAGCTGGACCCTCGTCACTGTTTAAATAAAAATTCGTGAAAAATCTGCATTACATTATTTTCACTCAAAATAGATGTTTTCTAAAAGTTTAACATTCAAGCTATGTCATAATGGTATTTTCAAACTATTGTGTAAAATATATGAAATTTAATTAGCATTTAATTACACCATACAAAAATCATTAGCTACATCCTACGGGAAAACCCAGTAGATCAAAATGCGGGCTAACTATACATTTAGCAAGTAATTGATATTCCCATAATTATCTTTGACCATTTTTAAATTGCACCAGGGATTTTGGTTATATAATCAATTTAGTTTTTTTAGCAAATAAAAAAATTACCATTTTTAAACATTAATTAATAATTCAAAGATTATTCACAGTATTTACAATTCGGTCAAAACTAATAATAGAAATATCGTTTACTTCTTAAAAACGTAGTTAGCTCCAATTTAGATCCGGAGGATTTTGCTGTAGGATGTACCTTGTGATTTTTATGAGATGTCATAAAACATTAATTAAATCTTATGTACATCACACATAAGTTTAAAGATATCACCATAACGCATGAATGTTAAACTTTCAGAAAAAAAAAAATTTCTGTGAAAAAATGCAATGCGGATTTTTCACGAACTTTTCTTTAAACGGTAACTAGGGTCTGGCTTAGCCTTAATACCATCCCTGTACAGAGTTTGTTTGGGAAAGTTACTGATTTTTACCAAAGGGTTAGTGTTTCGAGAGTTTGGGCCTTACACCTCGACCAGAAGTTAGCCAAGTCCTCCTCGGGATATTAGCAAAACCTATTAAAAACGGCAAATACTGAAAAATGGAGGTGTCATTAACAATATTAGCACCCTGAAAAGTGCTTCTTACAGCAAATTGAAATGAAAACACTACTAAATGATAGTGAAAATGAAAGTATCACAAGTGGTGAATGCCCACTACTTAAGAAACAATAAAGGTGAGAAGATGCAACTATATAGTTGTAGAGTCACCTATTGAAAAACTGGTAATTAAGATGAAAGCCACCATATAGTAGAGACACCAATTGGCAAAACAGCAAACCCCAAAAATACAATTTTAAAAACTTACGGGATTAGGTACCGTCTATTTATAATCATTTTCCAGATCGGTTAAACTTTGGTCAAAACTGTTGATGCTTAGACGCACATGATGGATTAATGACGTTCCAAAAAAACAATTCCTTGTCCCAATGAAACTTGCTGGTGGGATCCTGGGCTTACACTTAAAATTGTATTTTGAACAAACAAGGCTTTTTGTCTGTTACACAAAAATCTTTTTATTTTAAAAGAACTGAGTATGATAACACTTTCAGAATACTACCTTCATCACAACGTGCCTTGTGCTAAACAACATGCTTACTGTGACTATACAGTAACACAACAGAGTACAAACAACCACAAACTATTTGAAAGATGAGACCCATACGTACAATACTGCCATCTAGCAGAAGACGAGTCTCACTACAACAGTGACTGGCACAGCCACATAATCTCAGTTACAGCTAGACTTTGAGAAGGAAGTATTTCGCAATAACTAATATTAATACAAAGTTTATTATGCCATCAATATGATGTAGTTATATGCAATAAATTGTTATTAATAACAGTAATGCATTAAATATATTATAAAGGCTTACTTGAGAGGCTCCCTCTGAACAAAAAACAACCAGGATGTATTATTTCCTTTAAAAAAGTTCAAACATATGGTACTGAATTCCACATAAAATTTTACGACCAATAAATTCTCACAGTTGCTAAATACAGCCCTTAGCTGAAGAAACAGAATTTTAATATCTCGTTAACTACTAATACGTATTCATAAAGGTACTATACTGAACATTAAGTAAACTTGGCAAACAAAAGTACTTTTTTATTAGGAGTTTCACAATTCTAAAATCAATCAGATATACTTTAACATTGATAGGCTGTGTACATTAAGCAACTGAAAACCAATTTGAGTGTATCTCCATACGGATTATAACTTCTATACCTTCTGTGTTAAGGAGTGTACTTTGTATTCAATGTGCACTATCAAACAGATATGCCTGCTACATTATTTATCAAACAGATACGCCTGCTACATTATTTAAACTATACCATGTTTCGTTCATTGATTATTTTCGATATGACGATTCAGTAATTCGTCACTCCAATCATGTGATATCCCAAAAGCAGATATTTCTTGTAGTTTTGTTAAGCTTCTGAAGCAGACACTTTTTTCATTGAGCTTTCGTGTGTTTGAGTATTGATAACAGAGGTAATTCAGATCTGCTAAACACTCCATGTTTATCTTAAAACTGAGTGTTATCCTTCGAGGTATTATAGTCATAAAATATCACATTTCGCACAAACTGCCAGTTGCAGCAGGTTTATTGGAAATCTTTTCCTTGCACTGACAACGTAAACAATTATAAAAGTCATATTTTTTGCAGATCATCAATTTTTAGTGCACTCTTTGGTGGGTAATAATACTGGTGGGTATCCTTTCCTTATAAGTCCCCAGGCCGCACAAGTTTTCCAAAGGAACACTGCGAAAAATCTACTTGTTTACCAAGTGCTGCCGAAACTTCCATAGTAAGAAGATCATGAAGTGCGATATTTGTACTTTTGCACATCCATCTCCCATTAACAAATTCGTATCGACGAATTCCACTGGAAAGAAATTCAAAATATAATTAATGTCACCAAAACAGTTTTTCTTTTTGCTATTTAGCACAGAAGAAACCTTGTAAAACACTTTTGCACTAAATAAGCAAATTCTGTATTTTTTTCAGATTGAAATCAATATCTAAATCTGGGGGGGGCAGTCAGTATGAAATTGAGTCCCCATGTTTCAACATGGCTTTTCAAAAAAGCCCCTAACGAAGTGAAATTTTGCAAAAAATACACCCTAAGAAAGTCAGTTTTTGAAAAAGTACACCCTCAAGGAAGTAACTTTTGGGAAAAAACATCCCTAACGAAATGTCACACCTCCAAAAAAACACCCCTTTTTGTGATTTTAGCCAAAAAATAGACCCTAAGCGCATAATGCGCCAGCACTTCAAAAACATACCCTTTCACGCGAAATTTTGTTGGACAATGCGTACCCACTTTCATATTGACTGCCCCCCGGATCTAAACTACTTCATGACTTTTAATTCACTGTTCTTTTTCTTCAACAATCAAATTCAACGCTGCATTATGAAAAATTCACTACATACAATAAACCTAATGATTTTTATCCCGTAGTCTATAAATTCTTTACTGAGATTATGTAATTTCCCAAATCTATACGCCAAACAATTTGACAAGCAAATACCGTGTTATTCAATCACAGATACACCATTGTTAGGGTTGGCAACCAGTATAGATGATACACCAAGCACAAGCAAGCAGTACTATAATGCGGTCAGGTAGTATCGTTGTTTAACTTATTTTGCTGACTCAGTGGAATAACTGGTACCCATGTTTATGAATGGGTTTTTGAAAAAAAACCTAAATGCGATTTCCATTTTTAAATTTTGACTCCTTTTCACTGACTAAACATTTTAGATACCATTTTCGTCAGGCATGTATAGGAATTAAAATACTCTGGTAAATTAATCACCTTAAATGCATGCATATAATCAAATAAGGTACCCTTTTAATATACTTGATCAAAAATTTAACCTTAACCGAGTAATGCATGTTAAAATGCTTTGCTTTTAAAAACAACACTTTTTTACATGTTTTTGTTCACAAACATGCGTCCACTAACTTGAATCGGCCCCACTGGGGTACTTTGCTCCGACAGACTACGATTTGTTGCATATATTTTATATTGATTAAATCCTGTTCAATGAAGGCAATTTAAGAATAAACATCGATATCATGACCAATAGCTGTCAAGCTTCCCGGAGTCAAATTACTGCTAACTTGACCGGTATGAATTAATGATCCGAATGTTATCTCACCGTCTTTGTTATAATCGGTTGTAAAAGAATGGTATACAATAGGACTTAGTATTATAAAGCGAAGTGTTACATTATACAACTGTTAGGCAAAAACAGGGTTATGCAGCAACCATATAAGATACTACAAGCAAACTTTTACTAACCCAGTGCTATCAGCAGGGAAAGAAAATAAAGATAAAATCATAATTATATAAAATGTAAGAGAAACAACAATGATTAAAAAGTAAACATGCAAATAAATAAATAAAGAATAATATTCATGCAAGTTTTCAGGATTGCGAAACAAAGACAATTTGGGCTTAAAAATGTGCGTTTCTGCTCACCTTACATATACCTAATATTTTAGTCCTCCCACCAAATAGAAGCACAGATTATGATTGTTTTTATAGTATATCTGATGATTTGCCTGCTTTAAGTTCAGTACATAACCACCAGTCTGTTTTCTAGGTAGCTGGTCACTAGTTTTTCGTGATGTTCAAGTTTCAATGTTTGTATTACTAATATAGGTGTATATATAAAAACATATATACTAAACAACATATAAAATAGGTTTTTGAACAAACAGAACTCGCACCTACATTATTTTTTAATATCATTAGTGGAAACACACAGTTTTTTTGGCCTTACTATGCACTACGTGAACACATAGTCGCATACCAATACTCTAAAGTGTAAGAGATTATTATGAAAGGTATGCACCTGTTTGTAGATGACAGCCATAACTGCTTATTATGCATTAGCTTGTTGATCACATAAGTTCCTTTGTTAGCACCTAAATGTACTGTTAAGATTCCAGCCTGAAAGAAAATTTCCAAACAAAAAATGTACTCTCCTAGAAAATCAGTACTGGCATATTTACTGCTACATGAACATTCAACTTGGATTTTGTCACCAGGAAAATTCATCAGCCCAGTTTTGAAACAACTAATTTGAAATTACGTAACAAATATTTCCTGTATATTATTAGCATCGCATCTTTTAAACAGTGGAAATTACTGCTTTTCAGATTTACAAAAAGTTCATGCATAGCTACTAAGGAATAGCTAAATAGTGTAACATAGTTATTAGATTAATGTCAAAGCAATGTAACTGGATGGTAAAAATAGATGTATTCATTAAAGTGTAAGTGAATTTTAACACATAATCCCGTGGGAGAGAAGTAGTAGGTGATACTTGAAAGTTAAGAGAAAATATGTGTGTGCGAGACACGAGCTGGCCTAGCATTTGCTACAAACAAAACGAAATGATCTTTCTCATGCAACAAACTGATTACTGGTCATGATGATTTCACTTTCTTTCTTAGATATTTTCTATATATTGAGGGTATGCTTTACAATGCAGATCCCACCTAAAAGAATTTTTGCTAGTTTAACACTGAACTCATTTGCTTTGACACTTTTTCTTAGACAAGTTACCCAATTTTTAGATTGACAACTTTTTTTATCATTTTTGCATTTTTATTACATTTAGAAGGAAGTTCAATCAAATTTCACATTTTTAAAAGAACAAGTGTCCACTTTTTTCAAACATTTATACATGGAAGCAGTGCTAAGTTGACCTTCTTATCCCCTGGTGGCCAAATGTGAAATCCTTCCTGAACCCAGGGGCACTTGCATATATGAATACGGGAGTGTGCTGCCCAAAATGGGTCACTTTTCAGCAGATAAATCCCTTAAAATAGGTCCACTTTTCCATAAAATACATAAAAATAGATAGTTTTTCATGATTTCATTTAACGGGAGCATTTCCGGGTGGATTTTTCCCTAAAAATGGATTTATTTTTTGATCAAATCCTTAAAAATGGGTGGATGTTTTTGAGTTTTGGCTACCCACCCACGTCTAAAAATATGGTCAGTACCCAGGGCATTAACTAACCAGATGAGAAATAGAATAATCCTTCGGGCACACATCTGCATCTCGTAAATCTTCGAATAATCCAGCTAATGATTGCAATGTCTCATCAGCAATGTGGTGGTACGCAATATCTGTCAAACTACAAAGAAAAATTTGAGAACTTCAACAAAATGAAAGCTGCACAAATGCAGCCTCAATCATGAACTCTGACTTGGGGGTGTACTGGACTTTTTGTACAAGTGTGTATAACGTAGCAGAAAGTGTTAAATATTTTGAATTGTTATGCAGTCCATAAAAAATTCAAATTACACTAAAATTTAATACTGATGTTTAAAAAGATATTTGTAATGGTAGATGCCCATCTGATCTCTAGAATCAGATTATGTGCTGGTTGTATGTTGTTTGCAGCCCTGATGGGCAGTCACTTTTTGAAATAGTTACTGCGGGACAAAGAAAGCATTACATACAAAATATGTCAAAGATTCGGATAGGCATTTGTCTCACTTCTAAAGGTCATTTTAAAATGCCATCTAGCATATTATGCCCAACAACCTATGGCCTTCGTGAATCCACCTTCAAATTGTCTAATTAATGCTTTTTATGCGGCGCAATGTAACATGCCCTCTTGGGGACAAACATGGCCACTAGTCAATCATCTTGGAAGTGATCTGGGTCAACCTACCTATGGCTTTCTTAAATCCATCTTCAAATTGTTCAGTTAATGCTTTGTCTTTCTAGTATGCCCTCTTGGCAACAAACATGGCCATCAGACAGCCATATTGAAAGCAATCCGGGTCAAAATTATATCTGACTTACACTTTGACCTATTCTTACATTGTATTGACTATGAAATTGATCAGCAATGTTGGAAGTGATCCAGGTCAAAAATTTACCAGTCCGGAGTTGACCTGTATTTTTCCTGTATCGAAAAGGAAGCTGATTGGATAAAAACTCAAACAGTTATTGTGAGACAAAAGTGTTATGCACAACAAGAAATGTCAAAGATTAAAATCACCGTCTGATGCAGTTTTCAAGGTCCGATTCGTCTTTCTTGCAACTTATGCAAAGTAACGTGCCCTCTCGGGGACAAACATGGCCGCCAGTCGGCCATATTGGAAGTAATCTGGGTCAAAATTATAATCGACCTGCAATTTGACCTGAATTTACCCTGTACCAAATATATGAAGCTGATTGGGTAAAAACTGAAGCTGTTATTGCTAGAAAAAGAAAGTGTTACAGACAACAACAATGACAACAACGCATAGCCTACGACTATATGCCCATGTACTACGTGCGATGGGTTTGAAAATTCAACTACTGTCATGTTATCTTTAATAATAACACATTTGTTTAGCATGACTGAATTAATGGGTTAAAAATGACAAGGGCTTTTGTATAATTACTCTAATTCTGCTGGTAAATAATGATGGTTTAATAATGATGGTTTAATAATGCCATCATGATGGAAACATCTATATACACCATAAACGTTCGCAAGCATTTGAGTTTTCAAGGACGCACTAACAAAGCTGCCAGATAACTGAACAGCTTCAATACTCCATGGATTTATAATAATTAAATACAAAATAATGTACTCCATAGATTCTGATATATTTTTGTTTTTCTTTTATTTATATCTCAAGGGCCTAAGTGCCTGTTGTTGCCAATTCTGTAAATAAATGCTACGTTATTATAATTACGAAAAAGCAAATCAAATTTCTATTTTAAAATACGTACAACAAATATCACCACAATTACACAAGGATGGTTGAGGGGAAACAAGGGCTATTCCCGCACAATTGCGAAAGATATTTTCTGTGTGCACAGCAGAATTAATTAAATTCGTTTTTGTGCATCAAGATTGGGTTAATTTTATTCCTCAAGATTTCAAGTTGCAATATTAATATTTCATATGCAATGACTGGGACTAATATAACTAAGAAAAACGCCGAGTTTCCAATACCTCTTAGTTATATTATTCCCAGGCAATGAGATTTAACAATTTTTTACTTTCATTTAGAAATTTTACTCCCCTTAAATTACCCCCCATTTTCGTGTTTTAATTTCAGCACAATCAACAAGATTTTTATTAATCTTTAACTGCTGTACAATGAGATTGCGTCTTTGGAGATGCTCTGTTTTGTAATAATTAGTCTGTTAATCTAAGCACTAATCTCACCTAGCTTCACTTGCCGAGAGTAACGGATTCACATAGTAATCTCCTCGTACAAACTGATGACCGGCACTCATAGCTTTCACCAGTTGCTGCCGACCAATCATGTTACCAATATAAGAGTATCGTGGAAATTTCGATGCCTTAAAGTAAGGAAATATATATCATAGAAGTTAGCATGACTTGTGCAAAAAAAGGCTGAATTAATTGCGGTAAATATTTGCAAACATTAACTAAGTATCAATATTATTTCAGTACCCGATTGTGTATATACTATTTCTAGCAGCTTGGACTATAGTTGGTTAAATCGTATTTCAGTGAATATAAGTTTGTGCAACACTGAATAGCAACCTTTCTTGTCCATATTTTCTAATTACTCAAATTTTGATATTTATATTTTCTAATAATTTGCTAGACACTTGAAATTAATAAAAATGTTAATCAGTTCTATATATTAGGTCTAGGATGTAATACATGCTTGCTAAAAAGCACTCTGCAGCAAGATTAGATGGAATTTATCCAATTTTGCATATTAGACATTCATAGTCATGTATGCATCAGTGTCGTGAATAGTAAAATATACAAAGACAGCCATCACTCTACAGGTGACAATAATTGTGCGGGTTCCACAGTGCACCGATATATATTATATAACACTTGTGACAGGCCTTGTGGTAATGAAAATCACACATGATATAATGTCAGAATGAAATTTTGGTTATTTTCGAGGAAACTCAATGTACGAAATGCTATATAATGTAACGAGGCATTTTGTATTACTTTATCAGGAGTTTTAAAATAGTTTAAATTGTTTTATACCAATGCCAATGTTTGCTGCCGTTCACATCCACTACATGTCGTTTTTCCCGGTCCGTTCAATCCTAAACGTTGCCCATTTTCGCTTACTGCTAGTCGCGAAAGTCCGGCTGTACATATTCTGTAATGTACCAAATCTAATCTCAGCAATCTTCCACCAGTGCACAGCAATTTCATTGCAAAATAAACAGATTATCTTACACTACCACAGCTGATCTTCACCGACGCAGATTTGCTTTGTTGATGTTGTTTCGTCAACTGACTTCGTGTGTTTCCGGAAACCGATTTGTTTACCCAAAAGTATTTTTATCACAAAAACTGATTGCGGTATTACAGGAAACAAGTATAAGTTTGGAAAGTTTCATAAACATTACAGATATTTTTTTCTGATTTTTTAAATTGGAATATAAAGCTTAATAAAAAGATTATTTCACATTTTAAAATATAT
This sequence comes from Phoronis ovalis, assembly GCA_028565635.1. Taxonomy (NCBI): domain Eukaryota; kingdom Metazoa; phylum Phoronida; family Phoronidae; genus Phoronis; species Phoronis ovalis. The sequence continues at coordinate 29,884 of JAOXYB010031398.1, forward strand.
TCTTGGTTAGCGTGATGCAAGATGTCTGCTTCCATGCACTCAAAATTTTAGTTTAGTTTTCTATTTTTCGGAACATTCTGGGAACATTCCAGATTTGGAAATCCAGTTTACATTTTATTGAAATGACTAAACATGGACAGACCTAAAGTAGGTGTCGGAGTCATAATAACAAATAAATCTCATCCAGGATGCGTAGTACTAGGTCAACGAAAAGTTGCGAATGGAAATGGCACCTTCGCATTGCCTGGTGGACATTTGGAATATGGGTAAGTTAGTAACAATCATCTTCTCTTTTAAGTACTGAAACTTCACGATTACAGTTTTAAGATGTTTGCTGCGTAACTAATAGCAAAGTTATGTAAGAGCTTTACTATTTGTTAGACATCTGTGTTGTTTATGACGTTTTCGTAGACATGTTTTTATATGATAATTATGATATTATTTTATTAAATTATTTCAAACTATAAAAGTTCATACAAAGTTAATTACAATAGTACTAAAAATAAATAAAAGTGCTAGCTAAATACAGATCATAAATATACTTATAACTATGAATATATACAGTAGTGACACTAAATGAATATCT
>JAOXYB010031410.1:0-13399 GCA_028565635.1 Phoronis ovalis
ACTCCCTCGCTAGTACACACGGCAATTGGCGCAATTTTTTATTTCGGGTAACCCTTATAACAGCTGTATATATATATTATATATATATAATTAATTATACTAAAAGAAACTATCTGAACGAATGTCCGATACCGAAAATCTCAGCACAGAATTTTCTATTAAAGTGCTTTCAAATCAAAGGGATTTGTTATGATTCACCGGGGTCCTGATAAAAGAGATTATGGCAGTGACAAAAATTGTGCTTTTGCCAGTTTTGGCCCGTCTAATATATTTTTAATATTATTTGCTTTTTAGCAACTTATAACGACAAAAGCTTGAATTATATTTTATGTTTTGTGATTGGAAGGAGGACCAAATGCGCCAATATGAGGTGATACAGGTAAAATAGTCTGATAAGGGATAGGGCCTAGAATATGATATAGATAATAAATCCCCGACTCAACTGGTCCTCGGTCCAAAGGTTAAATGTCAAGGTTATTTAGACTCGTGCAACATGGCGGATGGCAACAGCACTGCGAAAGTCTCCCTAAATAATCCATCTTTTCTTGGGTTACGGGCGATGTTTTATATTGTCACTCCAAGTGAAACTTCATATGAAAAGGTAGAAGACGTCCCAGAATATGTCAATCAGGTAATGCTAATGGAAATCGATAAATTTGAAGTGGCTCCATGAAAATCCCACTCCGCTATCAGATATTTTTTTGAAGTAAACTATGTAAAGTACTTTTCTTTTTGGATATAATTAACCATCTAATATTAAAAAAAGGAATGCAATATTTGGATTAATATTTTACTTCCTGGTAATAAGATATGCATGTGCAGTATCTCATGTAGTTTTAGGATATATTTATTGGACAGATGAAATTACGGTTTTACAACACCAGCTGAGCTCTTTGGACTTTGCACAGAGCATCAAGTTACAATAAATATAATAATAAGCTTATTAGCCCAGGCTAAACACCCCTTTAGCACAGAATAACAGGGGCGGATACAGGGCACAGTTGTGACAGGTTTCCAAATTAATGTTATTTTTTCCCACTAGGTGGCACTTCTATTATTGCGGCTTTAAAATACAAGTATGTTCAAATTATGAAACATAACATAAAAGAAAGTTACAGAAATCATGACTTAAAATCGGCGATGTGTATATATTAAATGATCGAGAGCTGAAATGTCACTACTTGTTCTCTGCATTAACGTCTCGGAAATAATGTTCACTTCTAAGCAGTGGATTTTTTTCATTTTAACAATTGAGTTGGAGATTTAGTACAACAATGACACTATCTGAACTTTATTGTTTAATCGGTAATCACACCTCCATATTATAATTTTAATCCGGACCCACATTGGTTAAAGTATTACGTTTTCAATAATCTTGCTGTGGTTGATTAGGCTAACAAAGAAAATAATTGATTAATGATGATGTAGGTTTGTTGAACACATGGGGTAGGAACACTCATTATATAATTAACATATTTTAGCTGGTGCATATACATTCAAATAAGTTAATCCAATCTCATAGGATTACAGCATAGAGGAACAAAGGAACCGCTTCTAGCCTAGGAAAACGGTCAGGAAATCGTGACCGTTTTCGAAACAATTTTTAACATGATTATAATAGGGTTTTCTATGAATTTTTCCCCCAGAAATTTCGTGACCGTGTTCCAGAAAACGGTGGAGATCCCCATGTATCCGCGCCTGATTATTCAGTAAGCTTATGAGAAGCCAAAGAGGTTACAAGTACCGGTAATCCTTATAAAAATGACCTGGCATTGTGTTTGGATGTGCAGTGCCCATCTACCAGATGTTCTGTTATATCTTGTTGAACTGTGATACGAACAAGCTTTTAAAATATCTATGCTAAGAACTGTAGAGTTTAAAACTGATTCGTTTAAGTTACTGGTCGTTATATCTTGCACACATTATCTTTTGGCAGCTTTCTTGTACATAAACTACTTTTAACCATTTTAAATACTAGGTGACTTTCAGAATGCTGCTGAAGACTGGATGACGTTAGTTACTAGGCTTAATTTTCAAGCATTCAATAGCCATACAATATACTTACCATTGTGGGAGTATGACAATTAAAGTTGGGGTCCCAGAATCTTTGGTTAAAATGTCCAAAAATTGTGCCCCAAAATATTTTTGCTAATCAATCTTCTATAACTGAAGTTTACTAAATCACATTTTTTTTCATAAAATATGAGACCGTATAAGAAAAAAACAGCCATAGAAACTCGCGAGAACAACAAATTTCTCCACCAGATGGCGCATTCTTTCCTGAAAATTGTACCCTTGCCGCCATATTTCTTAGTTCCCATTTTCACTAATAGATGGCGAATTTTGGTGGATCTGCAAAAACTCCACATTTTCACCAATTACTCGGCTAATACAGCGAACTTTTGGAAAATATTTTGGTAGCTAAGGTATGTTAGAAGTTAGCTTTGAGTGAAATGACACCAACTTGAAATTTTGGGTATATATTCAGTGATTGTGCAAAAGATTCTGGGACCCCAACTTTAAATTACATGATTGTGCTGTGTATTATGCACAAGTTAATTTTTGTGCAAGATGGTGGCTTGGTGACTTATGCTGCTACCTGTTGGCTTAGTATTTTGCACAGTTTCTCAGTTGTATATTTTTCCAGGTGACACTATAAAGCACATATGGGGTGAAGCCACAGCCGTACAGTGGAGCGCAGGAACATGGATGTTAGAATATGGACGAGGGTTTATACCATCTACTATGCCTTTTGCACTCTCAGACACTGTATTTGGAACACAAGATTTTATAACTATGTTTTATACTTTTAGAATATATGTTAAAGCTTTGTTGCAAGAATCTACATTTTTACTAGCTGATATAAAACATTTTGTAAATGATTATGTTTACTAGGGTGTACTAAATTTGTGGTTTGTATTATTAATCCTCAATAGGTATTGAGTTATAATAGCAACAACCTGTCCAAATAATATGTCCATCCATTAGTGTTCCGTACCTTCTCATCTAATGTCTGAGCTTAACCGCTTCTATTTTCATTTGTAATTTTGAAAGACTGAAGAAGGATTACCCCTTTATTTATATATACAGATTGCAGCTTGCTGTAAATAGGTATAAAAGCAGCAACAGTGGACCAAGATGTGAAAGCAAGCAGCTAGTAAAATAGGTCAAGTACACATAGCCAAATAATTTTAAAAAGCTGATCTTGGAATGGTCAGGTTTAATGAACAGATGCTTTTTCACTTGTGTTAAATATTATAACAATGATTGATATGGCCAAGCCCAGACATTTGATGAGGACATACAGAACACTAATGGCTGGATTTATTCAAGCTGAACAGCAGCAATCTGTCTGTTTGTGTGGCTTTGGACCATTTTGATATGTTAATATTTTCTGTTTTTGCAACATACAAGTTGTTGGTTTCCTCCATCTCTTAATCAGCAAGTTGGTTAATTTATCTTCGCGTTTATAGGTTTATTTCCGTTAATGTTAAGACCAGTGCGCTATATCTATTAACCTCTTGCAAGTCATAGGTGGCTCTGAGAAACTAATTCTTTTGTATTTAATAGGCATCAGTTCTGACTTTTCATTCGTGTGATTATCAATCATGTTTTTCTTAATAATTATCAGGTGTAAAAATCATTGAAGGTTGTAATTTTGTAAGATATGACATTTCTATAGAACTGAAATTGAGAACATACATTTTCATATTTTGTATAAATAATTATTTTTACAAGTCATGTACAGTTGAGTAAATACACTGCTTAGAAATACACAAAATGAAGATCGATTCAAGACATGTTTGTATTTTCATTCCTGGCGAATCATGTAACTATATAGATACACCAACCTCTACTGCTGCAGAAGTTACAGGAAATATGTTAAATTTTACTGACAATCAGAAGAAGTTCTCTTGTCTAACTTATGTCCCAGAGTAACTATGTTTATAAAGCCTGGAGTCTTTCTGATAAGAATACAGTCTTCTCCCCCAAGATATCACTCGCTACCATGGCTTTATGGTACTTGGTAGGACAAAACCATTTTACTTACTATAGACAACTCTGTTCAATTATTTTACACATCCTGAATAAAATTGAACCATGGTGGTGTACTGCCATCTACTTGTTTCTGAAAGTCTCCTTTTGCATACACCTGTTTACTGCTGATGTATCATTTGATTGCTGTATGATTGATAATTTAATAGGAATTCTTGTCGTGCCATGGTGGCCAATCTTGAGGTATTGATAGAGCATAGTTGGTATAAATAGTTCAGTATAATTGATACACACAAATATTATAATACATAAGTGCATCTATGGTTCCTTATTAATGATGGTCTACATCATTTATAGTAAAGACAATGTTGAAAAAATAGACACGACTAGACAAAACACACAATCCTCATTAAAACAAGTAGAATTTTTTTTGACAATATATATAAGCAAACCTGCCATATTTTTATAAGTTAACATAAATATTTTTGAAAATATTTAACTTCACTTGGTGAGATTTTGAATCCTGAACATTTTGTTATGCAGTTCACAGTGACCCAAGTTACCATGATAGCAAAAAACTTAATTAGGACGAGTTTAACAAAACCCCAGTTCAAATTGACAATTGGATTTCAAATTAACAACTAGTTTGGTAATTACAGTTATTACTTGTAGTAAAAGCACAAATTGAAACCTAATTTCCCATCGCTGCATTAAAACAAATTAATCCTTTTCGTTATGGGTTTTCTACACATATGGCATTGTTTTAAAGGTTGAGCACATTTAGTACAAGCAGAGTGTCCACACAAGAAAGCAACATTCTTTTTATTGTCCATACATATTGTACAATTGACCTGGTCCTCCATTTCTTGCATTTTCTGCTGTAATTCGCGCAACTGTTCATCAGAGTTGCCATCAGAACTCGCTTGTCGCATTGACACTGCAGGGTGAGGTGCATCATGGAAAGGTGATCCTCCTGTAATGAAAAACTTAAGTTAAAAAAGCACATTGAAATCTTGTAACCGGAGATAATGATTTACCAAACGGAAACTATTTCAACATAGGACATAATGGGATTCTTTTGAATAATTTTGGTATTATTAGGGCTCATATGAAATTCATCAAGTTGTCATAAAGATTTTTGTGGAACATTTGCAAAAATGCTTTAAGATGTAAGACAAAAATCAAATAGGATGTGCAATGACATGTATATATTAGTCTAAGTTGATAAATTGTCCCGCCTCTCATAGTTGTGCCTACAGCCATTACCTGGGTACTCTTTCTTCATTATTGGCTTCTGACATTTGACACATTTCTTCATTCGTTTACAACAATCTGCACACGTAATTCTGTGCCCACAAGGTTGAAATGTTACATCTGCAGGGACATCATTACACACTACACATTCGTTATGAGGCTGCTTAGTGACAGCTGGTTCCCCAGCAGAAATCCTAAAATATCAAAGTTTACTTTCTTCCTTTCCTAGCATTATTTATCCCAATCCATAGTTTTTCAAGCCACAAAAAACTATAAGCAGTTTAGAAACTTTAAAAACTTGAGTAATACATACATTATTTCACATAATAAATGCAGTAAACATATTTTACATAATTATGCAGTAAACATGTTTACAGTCACAGTACACCTGAATTTGTTTGCATATACAGTAAATAGAAACACATTTACATGCTGTATATGCAGTTAAGTAAACATATTTATATAAAAGAAATCTGAGATCACAATGATTTGCAAGTATACCTTGAACATTCTACCTTTACTGAAAATAAGTCTGTTTCATAGTCAAGAAGTGACCATAATTATCAGTAGTAAGTCATAAAATAATGTCTGTTGCTGTCTTTCACAAACATATTAAATAATTTGTAAACAATTCTATGGCAACAAATTTCATTTCTTCATTGCAGCTTCCATGTTTAAACACTTCCTAAAGATATTTTACTGTGACCAAATAACTTACTTTAGAGCACTGAATCTTCCCAGAACTGGAGCTAACTTTTGATCTTGTAGTTTATCAAGCGGAGTATGACCAGTGTGGTTTTGATGTGTAATACTTGCCCCTTGTTGTACTAAGTAGCAGGCCAATGCTATACCTGGCGGTACTTGTACTTTCTCAGAGGCCAACAGCGTTTTTATCTGAAAGTTACAGATCAAATCAAGAGAATTATTGTTTCAGTGCTACTATTACTAATTAACATATCATTAATATGCAAGAGAGACCCCTGGGGGAGGACCTCAACAAGAATATAATGGCTTCCACCATAGATGTGGATTATTCGTCTTTTTTGGCTATCAATGTTTTAGTGTCCAAGTGATGAAAGCTACCACAGTGACTATAGGTGTGTCGAGCCAGTTTTTAAGAGTTTAAAAATTCTAAATAGTTACTTAAAAGTGTTTTAGAATTTTTAAACTCTGTACATAATTATTTCTATATATGCATGTAAAAGAAGATTTCTAATAATCATAAAGATATTATTAAGATATGTTTCTAGACTCGTTACAAATAACATGCACTGAACATAAGGTTGTATTAATTAACTCACTATAATTTTTTATTGAAAGTGTCATTTTGTTTCAATGCTTATAATGGTAACATCAGCTAGGAACATGTCTTTACTATCAACATTATAGTCCAGTGATTGACTCGCTGTACTGTATAATTGACTTACAGGATTTAAAACAGGTGCTGAGCTGACTTCACCAGAGGGCAAATCTTGTCTGATCAAAGCCAAATGAACACAGCTGTCACCATCTTCATCTACCGTCAGAACGTTAGCACCTAAAAATAATAATTACTGGTCACTGTCACCTATGTTAGCCAGTCAACTGAAGTCTGGCAAAAGTACTGTAATGAGCACATGAACAGAACAGAGCCCAGTGAAGGTGATCTACTGTGTGCTGCTGAAAACATGCTTATTTACTGCCTCTAGCAAATATTAGACCTTTAGGAACTACTATAAGTGGACCTTGTAATTCTCATGGTATGGTCCTCATATAGATTACAGGAGGCCACATAAACAGCGGTAATAGGGTTACTCGTATTAGAATCACAATTTGTAAATGACACCCTAATTGTTGCGTGCAGTATCGACAGTAAAAACTCCGTCTTTTTAAAGTAATCTACTACAGTTACATTCTGGTAGTGGTGCGCATCTAGACGTAATTTCTGAGAAAAATCCTTTCCTCTCAATTAGTAGCATAGATTCAATGTCAAAAATACATTTCACAATAGTATTATTAATGTAAAACAGGCCAGAATTCATGCAGACTACATAAAAAGGTAATATCAAGAATTCACACACTAACCTTTAGATATTAGTAATTCAACAGCACCAACATGCCCTTGAGTTACGGCCAGCATTAATGGGGTCTGTTTTCTATTGTTTTCAATGTCAATGTCAGCTTGTCCCTGAAAAAACAAGTTACTTAACGTACTTAGATGTACTGCAATCAAATGCAGGTACCATGAAGAGACCACACAACTAATTCACATCCTGTCAAACATTATTAGGGGAAAATGAGAGTTTGACATTGAATAAAAATATACAGAACTCTCACCAGTTTTTGTGAATGTACAATTTTTTATCCTGGTTTGTTCTAGGTTTTAAAAATATTTTCCACTTTCACTGCTAAAACCAGTTTGGATTTTTTAAGTTCCGCTATACAAAACCTTGATCCAGAAGTAAAAATCGTGCATTTTTGTGTCATAATCGATCACCAGCAATGAACAAATTGGTATGTGAACAAAACCAACAATAGGTATTTCTTCAATATAACATTTTGTGTTCCACATGATTTTGCGAATATTAAGATGGTATGGTACCTACCAAGATCATACATGAACCAATGGATTTTTTAAAAGATTTTTAAAGATACTTAGTGTAGTTGCTTACAGATGGCGATACTATTCATTTTTTCATGTCAGTAGTGTAACTTAATAATTTTTCCTTTAAAATTTGATTTAGCACTAAAATGTTATTTTCCTGTTAAAAAAACAGTAGAAGTTAGTAACTTTTCCTAGAACGCTTGTGAAAATGTCTAAATACGTGACGTATTTTGTACTACAAGAAATGAAGCCAAAAGAACATAAAATTTTGGTAGTATTTTTATTAGAAAAAATTAATACTTCTAAAAGCATTAAAGCACATTTTTAAGTACTTTTAAAGGTAATAAAATGCAAATTTTGGCCATAAATTTTGCTATTAACGCAGCAGGCTTTTTCTCTCATAACACTGTCATACACAATATTAATGACAAGTTCTTTCGGCAACTTGAAAGAAGGTCATAAATTATTCTGACAAAAAAGTATATTTTTTAGCAATCCCTGGCAAGGCACGGTCTAATATGGATGCACCTGTGTGATATGTTCATGCCCTATTAATATCTGAAGTGCAGCTCACAAAAAATAGCTAGCATAAAAGAAATAAATTATTTATGTATCAAACATTTACCTGCCAGAAATATTAGCAAAATATTATTTGCAATAGTTATGCTTACAATAAAATATCATACAAATTTTAGCACACAAATACAACAGAGACAAGTAATTAAAGTATTTTGATGTGGATAAAGATAACTTTGTACTGTTTGATCCCAAAACATGTATACATAAACAATGTTAATAAGTTATACATTTTATGGAAATTTAAGTTGTAAATGTTATTAAATTTAATATGTAATTTTTACTCCTGGTCTGGGATATTAATTGTACTGTTACAAAAAATGGATGTTCAAAAAGTATATTATAGGTAGATACATTTTTAAGACAGGGACTTTAACTAATGGTAATGTAATCAATTTAACAGGTTGAAGTTCAGTCAACAGTGAAAGTGTCAAATATACATTGACTATAATTTTAAGTAGAATTGATATAGTTTTCAATGCAAAATGGAAGAGTCTATTTGTACATATTACAATTAAAGGAATGAAATTCATTAATATCATCTTTAGTTAATAGCAATATGCAGTTATACACAGGTACACTCTTTTTAGTGAAAATGGCATGACCTTGAACAAAATTAAAATCTCTAGTAAACAAGTGCTATATGCAACACTGAGTGTGTCAACTTGATGTTCAATTTTATTTATGTTCATTTGCAATAAACCACAATATAATAAAACATGGCATGCTTTAGAAAGTACAAAAGTTGAGATGAGTGCTGAGCGCATTATTGAGCATACTTTTAGATTATTTTCATATTAAGTGAGAGCATACATCTTAATTAAGCTCAGTAGCTCTACTGATGTCACATGTACTGTACGAACAATTTGTTCGAAAGGCAAGGTGAATAATTTTAAAAGGATTTGTGGTGCAACATCTGCTATATTCACAAATATTGAACAGTTCCACTACCTAAACTATTAGTTTTGAAGTTGGAGAGGATTAATTTAAAATGGAACTCACAACTTTTGCAATGCCTTATAATTTCACAAATAATTCTACTGCCATGACAGGAACCAAGCCAAATTTTGCTTGGGTTATTGCTTGCTTCATTATTATGGCAATAATTTGTTTCGTTACCAACCTTTTAGTAGTAATAATTGTCGGGGCATCAAAAGAACTTCGAAATCAGCCACCGTATATTTTAATAACTAGCCTCAGTGTCTCAACATTTTTGACAAGCATCATTTCTTTACCATTCCACGCTTATACAATGAGTATTGAACAATGGCCAGCTCATTTGAGTCTAGAATTCTGCCGATTTAATGGACTTCTATCTTTGTTTTATCCCGGAGTAACTGGTTTTCACATAATGATGGTTGCGGTAAACCGATATTTTGGCACAGTTTGGTTTGAACATTACGAAAAACTAAGTGGAAAAATCACATTAGGATTACAAATCATATTCTGCTACATTGTATCAATTTTGCTCATTGCATATCCTATTGCGAACGCTAAAGGACAGTATGTTGAGCAAACAAAAAGATGCTCTACATACGGAGATGAAGACCAGCAGCGATATAACATCATTTTGCATATGATTACGTTTTTTGTACCATTGCTTGTTATGATTTACTGCTTCGTCCACATCTACATTGCCATTAGAAGAAAGAAGCATGAATTTCTCGCAAGTAATGGTGAAAGTGACAAGAAAAAGCAAGAAGAATATTCTCGTTTTTTCAACGAAGTTAAAACAATTAAAATTGCTGTATGTTTATTTGTAACAATGTTTTTACGCATCCCAACATTCTTCATTTTTCTTACAAGAAATTTTGATGTTAGAAATGTCTTGCTTGTCATTGGCGTAACCAGTCAGGTGTGTTATCCGTTTATTGTCATTGTTTTAAGTAAATATTTTAGACATGCTTTATTTCGAATGTTTTGTTGTGGATGCAATTCGCAAAGAGTAAATTTGCAAAAAGATGAAACTGAAATGACAAAAATTTAACAAACAGCTAGGTCTTATGATAATCTTTCAGTACGTAAAATTGTATTGAGACTAACTTGGTATAGAAAATAACTCTAGACTGATGTCAAATATTTCATTTCTAAGTTCTATGGCTTTTTCTCTTTGAGTTTAAAGTACATTTTATCAAAGTTTAGCATATTCCCCTACAAATACTACCTCAAGTAGAAACTAAGGCATTTAGCAAAGGCAAGAGCAACTGCCATAACCTCTCAATGATCAACATTTTAACTTTCCATGAAATATTAAGAATTTGGTTTTATGGGACCTGCAATCCCAAAAATGACCTCTTGACCTGTTAGTGACCTCTACATGACAAAAATATATTTTCTAAAAGATTAAATAAATGTAACTTTGGCATTTTGACCTCTAGATGAAGGACAGCTCTCCCAACCAGCAGTTATCCTTGAATTGCCTTTGCTAAAAGGCTGTTAAACTTGTTTAAATCATAATTTTAATATATTATAAGCTGCGGCCAGTACAGAACTCACAAAATAACCCTTAGGTTTGTAAAAGAAGGTTTGTGACTTTCAAAGTTGTTTACTTGATAGACACATTTTATTATATCTTATATATGCGCCACTGAAATGTAGTCCTTGTATAACACTGTTCCTTATTTTCTTTGGTAATACTATATTAGGCCAGTCTCGCTTGTGAGCATAAGTTTATAATTTACAAATTGCTTTAATTAGTAGTATTATCTATTTCCTTAAGCAGTGAAATTCGTCGTCCATCACCACTTACAACACCACTCACACATTACCACGTACTTTTAGATCTATTTGAGATATCCCCAGGGCAGTTATTTGAGATATCCCCAGGGCAGTTTGTTTTTTTTGTTCTTTTTCAAGCTTTTTCACATATGTACTGTATTGTGTGATTATATTATATATCATTCTAATCATTAAAGTTTGTAATAGTTTATTACACAGTACTGCTTTTGTTCCCTTCACGTTCACAGTTGAAAAAAAGATATATTGTATCACAATGCTATAGAAACTATGGATAACAGTAACTATAGAAAAAAAGATATAAATCATAATGCTAATAAATCTTTTAAAGGATATAACGACATAATAATTTTAAACAGGATGTGCGCATACCAAAAATAAAAACAAGATAAAATAAACAGGAATATTTAATCAGTGACATGATTTTTTATGCATATGACATCCTTTTAATGATAATACATATTAAGCCAAACTTCATTTGACCTCTTTTCTTCCAAAAATATAAAGCACAATGTGAATGAACTGTCTAAGCTAGCAAAAAAAAATTTATTATTTATTTCCTTCAAGTTATAGCAAAAAGATGCCACAACACAGTCTTACAATTGTTATTGACATTATCTTGTTTGTACTTGTATATATCCGCTGGTAATTCTTTTCATGACCAATATTTAAAGGTTAGATTACATGACTGTTTTAGCGACTAATAGAGTCACTGGTTTAAACATTTTCAAATAATCTGTCATCTGAAAAGTGAACTACATGTAACTACATGTACCAATGTGGATATTATAACCAGCCGTCCCTGTTTTAATGGGTATAAAGGTTGTGACTGTGTGACAAAAATTTAAAAACATTCCCCTGAACAGAATGCTACAATTTATGTGTTAATCGAGTTTCTTTATCAAGAACTCACCACTGACAAAAGCGTATTGAGCACATCCCTGTGTCCATTCAGAGATGCCAAGTGTAGTGCAGAAAAACCATCATCTTTCTTGATATTAACTAACTGTGGACACCTCTGTAAAATCAACTCTGTAGCACTGAAATAAACAAATTTAATACTACATCTCCAGGAACACTAAAATTCAATCAAATATTTTGACAGCCTTGGAAAAGTTTCATCGAACCTGGTGAACTCTGGTTTTCTACCTCCACAAAATGCACTCAATGACATGATAAAGAAAACAGCTTTGAATTCATTGCAAGTTCAAAGTTTTTTTATCTACTAACATTTAATATTTAAATTTGACAATTTTGAAAATAAATGCAGCAAGTTCATCTTAAAACCAAAGAATATCAGCCACAAGTGCCATTATACTAGTCAGAAGTCAGATCAGCTACAAAACATATAAAGTGACAAATTGCTTCAGATTAATAATCTGGTATAAAATACTTGTCTATGCTTTCACTATTCAATCTGTTTGTAACCAAAACTGTATGTTTTTGGCATGATCAAAACTGAAAGTTGGTGAAATAAATAATATAATTAAATGATTATACGATAAGTAATACTTACTATTTATTGCCTTTAAGAGCACTATGATGCAATGCATTGAAACCTCGCTTATTTTTTAGGGAGAAATCACTTTGGATATAGCTAACAAGTAATTCAATAATTTCACGATTGTCCTTGCCAATTGCATCATGAAGTGCTGTATCTCCATAAGAATCCTGAAAATGTTGGGCGTAGTTTAGTTTTTGTGAACATTAAATTAACGTAATTACAACTACATGTAGCTTGTAAGGTAGTACAGCCGGACTAAAAATAATTTTATAATTTTTTTTATCGTTTATAATCTGAAATCTTGTATTGCAAGCCATAGTAGGGTCATGTAGCCATGACTGTTTCCTTTGCTGCCCAGCAGGGCCATCACGTTTATGAATATTTCCAGTTGTCTGGTGCATTCATTTTATTTTCTTCACAAAAAAACTTACTAACAAACAAATGTTTTGCTGTCTCAGATACAGTATTTTGCTGAATAGAAGTCTAATAACTTTCCATCGCAGATACCTGGAGTATGGTCCAACACTGATAACTCCATACCTGGAGTATGGTCCAACACTGATAACTCCATACCTGGAGTATGGTCCATCGCTGATAACTCCATACCTGGAGTATGGTCCATCGCTGATAACTCCATACCTGGAGTATGGTCCAACACTGATAACTCCATACCTGGAGTATGGTCCATCGCTGATAACTCCATACCTGGAGTATGGTCCATCGCTGATAACTCCATACCTGGAGTATGG
>JAOXYB010031421.1:0-14611 GCA_028565635.1 Phoronis ovalis
AATAGATGGCGAATTTTGGTGATCCGCAAAAACTGCACATTTTCACCAATTACTCGGCTAATACAGCGAACTTTTGGGAAAATATTTTGATAGATATGTTAGAACTTAGTTTTGAGTGAGATGACACCAACTTGTATTTTGGGTATGTATTCAGCGCTTGTGCAAAAGATTCTGGGACCCCAACTTTAAGAATTAAATAAAAAGCCCATTTACAATGAAGTTGTTAAATGGACTGCATATGCTGTGATGTTATGTTTTAATTAATTGGTGATTATACCTATTCAGCAATAATGAACAAGATCTTCCACTGACGCCGGAGCAGAAATTCAGTAGACAGGAACAACTTCGCATGTTGCATCTTCGACGGTACCTAGATAAACTCAATGAAGATGTTATACAAAAAGAATATGTGGTACAAAAAACAAGGTATGAAAAATCATTAATCACATACTTAGTAAATTACAGTATTTGCGCAAATAAAAGAATAAAACAAGTTGCACTTTAAATTGTATGCTTAAATTATCAAACTACGTTAAACTTTATTTATAGATGTGTTACTTTTTGATGTAATGCATATTTACCTTTGAATTAGTGGTGTGTTTCAAAATATCAATGTAACTACAGAATGGTTTAATCAGGTTTCTATAATTAAAATTTGAATTATCATATAGATATGTATACTGAATTTCCTAGTAGTTGTGTCAATGAGCAGTGTAGGTCTAGTATGTAAAGAAAGGTTTAATTTTTTTGCTTTCTCTATCAGGTATAAATAATCTTTTTTTTACTTCTTTTCCCACTGACTCGATCCTTAATTATAATGTTGGTTTTTATGTGGTATTATATGCAAAGTCACGGTAACATCATGAAAATTTTTACCACAATAACATAATTACCTCTGGAGTAACTATATATAGTCAAAGGATAAACAATCTACCCTTGGAAAAAAGGAACTGGTAAACGGCACTTCCAGAATTACAGCTTCATTTACTGCATGGTCCCACTAAAACATAGTTTCTGTTATATGCAAAACTTTCCAAATCATTAGATCTGAATGCAGTCCCCATTAGCCTGGTGAGTGTTTTTTCAAAATTCTCTTCTGTAGCATATTCCACTGATGTCCCACAGAGATTGTATTGTCTACGAGGTATAAGACACCTATAATTATCTGCACATGCAAATGAATAAATGCATTTACAAATACATACCTTTTAGACCGGGCTTTTAGATATAAGCTTTTGGTGAAGAAAATATAATTAGAATAGCTTGCTTTGATTTTCAAGGCAAAAATATACCAAAGTGGTTCTGTCAATTTTCACTACTAAACTGCAAGTATATATAAACTTTTAAGTTTAAAAATGTTATTTTCATGTATGCTAGACCTAATGCTCTTGTTTCAACATCTATTATACAAAAAAGAGACTTATCTGTTAGTGTTATAAACATTCAGTTAAATGATACCTTAATTGCTAACTATAAGACTCCTAGTTAGTATTTGAGTGAATATGGTATTAGAACATATTAAGAAAAAGCTAATAATCTACACATAAAGTACAGAAGTGCATGTTGGCAAAATTGTCATTCCACATTCATTTAGAATGTCTTCAAATTGCTGTCTTGGAGCGATAATTATTTAGGGAGCAGATATTGATTTTTTGACAAAATATGGTAATCTAGTTGTGGCTAAAGATTGTAATTTGTAACTTTACAAGAAGGAATCAGTGTCTAACATGTTATTCTAAGTTCCATATTTCTATAGTCATTACAATCCTAATATCTGTATGCAAATATTTTGGCCTTTAATTATTAAATATCTCAAAATTGGATTTCTTTCGTGAAAACTTCCACATGTCCTGTAAGATAAGTCGAGCAGGTCTTTAAAAAACTCCCATAGTTTTAAGGAAGAATTGCTGCGCATATTATATTGAAGTTAACCAATTGCAAAACCAGTTTTCAAACTTAGTTTCATGATTCTGATTGAAAATGAAACAGCTACAGTAAAAAAAAGAGGAAACAAAGAAATAAAATGGTAACCACTTATCAGTAATTACTGCCTGCATTTGGCAATATCATTTCATTGCCATCTTACACATGGGGAAGATTGTAATATTATATATTCAATTCAATATTGATTTGTCATTTATTTTTATCAGAGAGGAGTTGAAAAAGTGCCGGGACAGAATTGAACAACTGGAATCAGAAGGCGGTGAAGTTTTAGCTGAGGTACAGAAATCAGAATCAGTAGGAAATATGTAAGTTAAACTGTTGTTAAGATAGTTTATTTATTATCACTTCTCGATTAACCGAACTGTGTTTATTGCTTCCAAAAGTTGGAATCCATGCAATGTACCAGCAATGCTTTAAAGCTTGTTGATACTCATCTGCGCAAAGGATTCTGGGATTTAATACTTTGTGCGGTTAATTAAGTATCAACAAGCCTTAAAACATTGTTGTGTAGTCATATGTCCTGCTTATATGTATTCTCAACTCCTACTTTGTGCATTGTTTAATAATATACCACAGCTATGGCATGCAGAATTTACTGTGACAAGCCAGTACGAAGAAACAAAGTAATTTTCACCTTGATTACTTCCAATATGGCCAACTGGTGGCCATGCATGTTTCTTCCTGAGAGGGCATATTCACATTGTACCACTTTCCAGAAAATAAAGCAGTGACTGAACGATTCAAAAGTGGATTCATGAAGGCCATTATGCTACCTTTCCAAAATTCTATGCTTTTATTAGTGTATCTTTTCAGTGTATCTACCCAGAATTATCCGCAAAGGATAAAGTGTGAATAAGTTTCCTCAACATATGAACATGTTCATAACCCCATACATAGCTGCTATACCTTACAAGTATTGAAATATTAATTATTCTATTTTTGTGAAACCTGAGAATACATGTCCTTACATCATCCTACTTGACTGTATATTTCAGATCTGCCATGAACCGATTGCGAGGCCAGTATGAACGGTGCCAGAAAGAACTCCAGAGTGAACAGGAACTAGCAGATGAAATCAAAACCAGCTTGCAAGAGGCTGAGTAAGTGTTTACTTTATGCATTTGAGAGGTCCCAGGTTAAAATTCTGTATGAAAATGTACTTCTTCAATGCCTTATACAGGCTAGCTACTGGTAGGAATAAATAATATGAAAAGTTAGTTGCCTTCACATTAATTTTTCGATTTTGAGTTCTATAATTTAGGGTTATATACACATCATTCAGTCAAGTAACATTATCCATTTGTAAATAATTTCTAGTTTAATTATGACATAACCAATAAATTTATCTATCTTTCAAGTTTTGTTTCTGACCAAGCAACTTCCTCAAAAATTAAATTAAATTTACATTAAGAATGTTTATGACTGTATTGAATCTGGCAGATTTTTCAATAAACTTAAAGTTTTAGATTGTCAAAGAACTTGGGAGCTGATCTTTTATAAGACTAATATTCATAATTGGGCGTTTACATTGGATCTAGTAAAATGATTGTAGGTATGTATTGGCTAAAGCTCAAGTTGATCAGGGCAAGTTTCAACTTGAGGATGACAATTTGGTGCAAAAAGAAGAGAAGTTGATTCGACAGAGAACTCGTGTTGCCATGACAAGAAATAGAAAGGAAGCAGAATTTGCTAAGGGTGTAATTAAAAGAAAAAAGGCAAGAGAGCAGTGAGTATTTACCTCTGTTTGTTCCCTGATTAAATATTCCTACAAGGTCAACGTGAAAATGCCAAACTATTTTATTAAAATCCTATTAAAATCATTCTCTAATTTTGTAGTCATATTTAACTTTTACCAGTGTCTTGATGGTGCAAGAGCACAATTTATTGTTTTGTTGTTCGAAACAAAAGTATCTACTGCTTGGTTCTACAACATTCTAAAGCCTTGTTCTAAAGTTACTTTGGCACTTTTTCTCTTTCAATTCATTAGTCATTTATAAATAAATCAATAAATTAAAGTACTTTTTCAGGCAGCACATTCAAGCACTTGAAGAAAGAGAACACAGACATAAACAAAGACTGAAAGAAGCAAAAGAATGCAAAGAACGTCAAAGCAAATACCTCCAGGAAACCATGGAAAAGTAAAAATTTACAAAATTGTTAAAATAAATTCTTAGGACCCTCTTAAGAAGAGTAAAACCAGGTTTTTCATCAGCTTGCCAGGAGATCATTCTACTTTACATATTTTGGTATACCTCATTTAAACCATTTAAAAAATATTTTATAGATAGTATTAAAATTGCCATCGAGTTTTCTATATTATTTTAATTTACAGAAAATTTGATATTAGTTTGTCAAGCCTGATGATATAAGAGTTTTTCTTTTTTCATTTTAGAATCCGTAATCGTGAAATAGAAGAGGAAGAAAGACACAAGGAACAATTAGATAAGAGAGTTAAAACTCTGCTGGCATTAAAAGGGGACATAGCAGCTAACAGGGTAAAACTAATTATTAATAGGTCTACTAGTAGTATAAATTTAGTTCATGGTTATGTGTACTAGCACCCCTTTTAAGTTAAGCAGTGTTGGGTCTGGTCTCGCCTTGGATGGGTATAACCATGTAGGGCCTTTCACTCATGGCTATTAGGAGGTTGCCATTATGGTCAGACCCCTATAACAGTCAGTAGACAGGTTTTTCAACCTGAAGAAGTTTTCCCTGTCTATAATCATGGTGAATGCCCTGACAGTGTACTTGGCATACCACAGTATCCATACTGTGGGGGAACCATACTCTCTTTCTATGAACTGTTGTGTCCTAGCTGAATTATTGTTATTATTATTATAAAACAGTGATCAAAGTAACAAGATATATCATTTACTTTGATGTAAATATAAAAAATAAAACTCTTAGGATTTTTATGTGGGGTGGACAAATACCAGCTTTTGTCCTGGTTGTTTATAATATATAGTCTAAGCATAAAGGGTGACACAAAATAAACAGAATACCACACACATTTTTAATAAAATTTTGACTCGTTAAAAAAAAAAAATTATTCTAACTCTTTATTTTCTAATTTAGTTAACATACTTATTTGCAATCCATAAGAAATGTTAGTTCAGTTTGACCAAGTATTGTCCGAAAGCCGCTAAAAATGGTAGAGTGATGATCAAAAATGAACCAAAACTTGCTTATTAGGGATATTTATTTATTATTGCATTGCAACTTTTTGCTGCTTATCCTATTTATAGGATATGCAGCATTGTTATCATCCTTGGAGTGGCATTTCTTTAATATGACTTGATATGAGCTATATTATGGAATTTACCTGTTTTAGCTAATAATAATTGTTTCAGGATGAAAAAAGTGCAGGCAATAGGAATATTAAGTAGAAAGGGAAAAATATGTAATGTGATTTTTAATTGTGATGTGTAGTTTTGAAGAAATAAGCAATTAACGAAATGTTTGGTTAATATTTGGTAAATGTAGCATAATTTTTTTAAATGAGCGCAATTTTTTTATTTGTACATATTGTGAGTGGGTGTAAGGAACATAGTTATGTTTAAGGTATTTTAGGTTTAAATTGGCCCATATTTTTAGAAATAAATATAAATTTACGTTAATCTTTTGAAATGCTTCTCCTCTCTAACAGTAATGTCTAGAAGATGTAGAATAAGTAGTTTTATGCGGTAATAGATGAGAAATAAGTTTTCTATGTGATTTCTTTTTTGAGCCCTCGTTAAAAAGTTACATGTGATTGAAGTAACCGGTTGATTTTATTTCTAGGTTGACAGTCCCTAGCTCTGGATCAAGAGTGGTATAATATGACATTTTGTGGTTAAAAGTAGTAGAATTGTATATATCATAGTGACACAAGTATTTGCTAATTGGATGTTAATGTCATAGAAAGTAGAACATGTTTATCTTATAATATATTAGAACTAGGATATATAAAACTCTAAGGTCATCCTAATTATATACATGCCTGATCTTACTTAATATACGATTATTTTGTGCTCTTAATAAACGAACTGAAGCAGTGATTGTGTTAGGCTAGGATATATAAAACTATGACTATCGTACTTAAATAATTTTTATAGGTGGGTGTGGTGGAAAAACAAAATCCATTTGACGTGTGGTACGTTGGTACGGGGTTGGTATAAAGTTCAGGTCATCCTAATTATATACATGGGTGGTCTTACTTAACATACGATTATTTTGTGCTCTTAATAAACAAAATGGATTGTTATCTAAACTATTTTAAAACTCAAATCAATCAGAGAATATACAAAGATAGTTGCCGAAATTCCCGGCATCAAATCCCCATATATTGGAAAATAGGAAATGACGTCATTAATGGGCATGCGCAGACAGATGTTTGTCTGCTACATATCATGCTTTTGGTGTACATGTGTTTCGGCAAGTGAGGCTTTAATATTACATTTGAAGTTGATTTAAACTGCGCATTGATAATCTCCGAGTTAAAATGGAATGCCTTACAGTCTTTTGGACGTACTGTCGTCAATTGACAAAGTTTTGAATGAATATAATTGATAGATTAGGTAGAAATACTCGCATGTTTTTGACGGTCTGGTCAAATGTTGCAGTGCTGTCTATTGTAATCTCCGAGTTAAAATGGAATACCTTACAGACTTTTGGACGTACTGTCATCAATCGACAAGGTTTTGAATGAATATAATTGATAGATTAGGTAGAAATACTCGCATGTTTTTGATGGTCTGGTCAAATGTTGCAGAGCTGTCTACTGACATTGTGAGACTTTCAATATATTTAATAATACAGAATTAACCGCGACCATTATCTCTCGTCGTCAATTGTTGGCTAAGTAGTAAGTTTTATAGCAATCGCAGATTTTAATCAACTTGTAGAATAAAATTTAAGTCGCTATATTAACGGAAATTCCCACACCGCAACGATCTCGTGTGGGGGGGGGTTGCACTTGGGAAATAAAAAAAAAAATCTGGGTAGTGGGGGTCCATTTTGATTTTAAATTCCAGGTAGTGGGTACCAGAATAAGATTCATATTCTGGGTGGTGGGACTGAAGAAAAAGTGCCTTCCATCCCTCCCATACAATTAAAAGCAGAACAGCCCTTACATAAAATATAAAATTAAGATTTGGCAATTTGTTTATATTTTATAAATGATACATGCAATGTTGGATGCAAACAATGTAATTTTATTATTTGTCATTAGATAAATATAAAGGAATATGTTTAATGAATGGTTACGTAAAATATAAAATTAGGATTTGTATAAGTAAAATATATATTGCAATATGTTATGTTGTAGAAAGTGAAAAGAATAAATGGAACGACATGTGATAGCCATGAGGACCAGTTCAATGTAAATGATGCGGAATATAATGAACATATGTCTATGGAATCAGCATGTATGACAAAAAATAATAATGCAGAAGAATTAGTCATTAGATAAATATAAAGGGATATGTTTAATGAATGGTTAGGGCTGTTCCGCTTTCAATTGTATGGGGGGGTGGACAGCAGTTGATTAGAAATATTACGGGTGGTGGGTATCGTACTTAAATACATATTATACTTCTAGGTGGTGGGGTGAAAAAAAATGCCCATTTCATTGGAAAATAGGAAAAGACGTCATTAATGGGCATGCGCAGATAGATGTTTGTCTGCTCCATATCCTGCTTTTGGTGTACATGTGTTTCGGCAAGTGTGACGTATAAGAAAAAAACGTAATAAAAGAAACAGGCATGCGCCAACTCATTTTCATCACTTCTACTGTAGTTATAAAACATATATATGCTTTATATTAATAATATGCAATTCCTTTCGCTCCAATAGCCAATTTAAGCAGCGTGCAATGATGATTTTCCAAATCATCGTTGTCTTGTTAAATTTTTTTAAAACAAAGCTATGTCGTAAGATTTCAACACCAAAATTGCTCTCTTTAGCAAATCTGTATGTTGTTACACATTTTTAACTGGGTCAGGTTTTATTTTGACCAAAATATGGTCCTGGGGGTCTGATTCAAATCAATGGTTGGTATGCATGTGAGTGAACAACAAAGGAAGATTTTTAAAAACAAAGCATGTTAACGCGCGTTAGGCATTTAGGGTTACATTCTATGATAAATTATACAAAAGGGTACCTTATATGATTAACTGTATGCGTTAAGGGGTATCGAAATCAATCAAAACTGCCAACCACGAAGTATGAGTGAATTTCCCATAATTCCGTTTCCTGGACATTTTCCCAAATAAAAAAAATTCAACGCATTTAGGGTATCTACAATTTCTTCCAGTCAGTGCAAAAGGGGTAAAAATTTAAAAAAAGGAAAATGCATTTAGGGTCTGTTCACGCAGATGGGTACCAGTAATATATTTGTGTCAAACCCCTGGGAATATGGTTCTACATCAGATTCTATGTTGGCTACCAGTCACAAGAAATAAAATAAAAATCAGAGCAGTTTTTGTTTTGAGTACATATTTGATTTTATTTTTAAAAAAGCGTCAGTTATTTTACTGCTGAAATAGAATTGAAGAAGTGACAGTACTCCAAAAGTGTTCTGTTTATTTCATGTCACCCTGTAGACTGGGTACACATGCACAGTACAGAGTTATAAAGTCTTTCATGCACTTTAGTGAAGAAAAAAAATCCTTTCACAGACCAAAAGTAAGTTATAAATTAATTTCAAGAAAAGTGAGGTGTATCACACTAAAAACAAGCAGTCCAGTACAACTGAGTATTGAATATGATATTCATTACTGGATTTTATCAAACAGCAAATTTACGTTTTTAAAAAGTTTACTGCACTATGAAAGCAGCCCTTTCACATGCATCTTAGTTGCTTATGAAAAGCATCCCCCTTTACAGACTTGCCATATAAAGCACTATATGTCATTTTTTGTTAAATTTTGTAACCCTGTTTAATGATATTGTTTTCAAACTATAAAAGTTCATACAAAGTTAATTACAATAGTACTAAAAATAAATAAAGTGCTTGTTAAAATACAGATCATAAATATACTTATAACTAGGAATATATAAATATGAATATTGCTCTGGCAAAACCAATGAAAATATAATGCATCTTGTGACGTTTCGTATGCTTTCTGCAGACTTTACATTACCGACTAGTCTCTTAAATCACCAGATGGTATAAGTGCACATTTAATTTCCCCATCCACTTCAGTGGTAATAAATCTTGCCTGATATTCATTTCTTTTAAACAACCATTACACAAAACTGTAAGCTACCAATGAACTGTGTTCTTTAGGACTCCTTGTTTTATAGGATAACCTACGAGCTATGCAGGCTCGAGACAGAGCAATCAAAAAAGTGGAAATGCAGGAAGAAGAAACTTTAAAACAAGACATTTTATCTCAGGGTGGGAATGCTGATGAAATCTTACTTATCAAGAAAAGATTAGTGGATTTTGAAAAAGAAAAAGAGTAAGTGCATATCTGATAACAAGTGTAACAACCTTTCTGAGTTGATACTCCAGTTGTTGCTTAAATTGGTGCTGTGACTATTATGTAACACTGCATTTGAATTCTTCTTTATTTTTTTTAATAACTTTGTTTATAGAAAACATGCCATGAAACAAAGAGAAAATCAGATAAATATCGCTGCAAAAGTTTTAGAAGAAGAGGCTAGAATTAAAAAACGAATGAAGCAACAACCTTATCTATTTCTTGATCCTAAAAAGGATTTGACAAAGGTAATTGTTTTTAGTAAAAATTATATAAAGAAATAATTTTTTTATGAATTTTGATGAATTCATTACAGTTTTTAGGAGTTTAAATATGATATGACATTTTGCTACATTTTCTTCCAATTTTGTGAAACAATATTATTGTATTTATTCAAATATACATTTATTTATTCAGTCGTATTTTATCTAATTATCTTCTTTTCCAGAGGGTGACACCTCATAAAAAAAGGAAATTGAAGATATTTGAGCTAAGTAAAGAGCCTTCAAGTATAGACATTGCAGCTTTAGTACAAGAAATAGAAGTAAGTCAAAAGCAGTTGACTAACAATATTTTTACCACCATAAGTAAACCTGTATGAAATATTGTAATCATCAGGTATAATGCTGAAAGCATTAAAAGAATTATAGCGAAATTAATGCTGGACTGTTCTTTTTCAGAAGTCTGGTGGAGATTTTGAGTATTCTCGTATTTCAAGTGAGGAAGACAGTCCAAGAATAGCAGAGGATAAAGTTGTTATCCCTGATTCAGATTCTGAAGGTAATGTTTGCATTGTATATATAAATAATGAAACAATGAATTTACAACTTTTAAAATCAGTAGTATTTTTGTACCATAAGTTCAGAAACTAATTTGGTTAATTTTGACTAAAATGTATAAAGAAGGTTAATTGCAGTAAATATATTGCTTCAATTTTATCCTATAAAACTTAGCTAATTTTGAGCTGACACTCGCCCTACTTGATCTAAATGTAGTACCATAAAATAATATTACATGTGCACTTGTGAAACTATATAAATTATACTATATATTTATTAACAGATGAAGCAAATGCTGTTTTAGCAAAGCCAGAATTTGAAGGAATGTGGAATAAACATAAACCATATGTGGTACCTAAAGATGCAGCTGACCCAGTAATAAAGCTGCCTGGGGCCAGCAAAATGGACCAGGTGAGTTATGTTACTAGTTAAAACAAGTTAATTTGTTCTTTTCAATAGCCACATAAAAGTCCATTTTGTAAAAGCAGATTTGCCATCATATAGGTTTCATACTTGCATTTTAAGCATGGGCTGATCGGATACACCAAGAATTAGGTGACATAAGTTTATGATAAAAAATGTTTTTTAGGAGATAATGCAAAAGAAGCTTGAACGTCAGAGAAAGAATATTGTACAAAAACAAGTTGTTGCTGGACGAGAATTTAAAGGAGCAGCCTTCTATAGCAAACCTGATGTAATACATTTTAAGGTAATAAAAATGTTAAAAATTGTTCACATCCTGGGAGACATGAAGTACACAGAAAATGTTTATAGTGTTGTTTCTTAGGTAAATAGTGAAACAGTTTATATTTTTGAGTATATTCTAGATAAGTATGTATAGTCAAAACCGGAAACTATTCTTTTTTATCATTTTTACAGTAACTTATAAATTGTATCCATTTTTTATGTTATGCAAGTTAGCAATGAATAGCTATTTTGGTGTTTGTGTACTTCTGTTCTGAAATTTTTATGCCTATCACAAAGTAAATAGGTATATAGTTGTAGTATCTGCATCACACTTTCTTTATCTCATGATAATAGCTTGAGCTTTTATGTGATCAGCTTCACATTCAGTGCAGGGTTAATGTAGCAAAATACATGTACTGTTACTTATGAATTTGACATGGATCACTTCCGATATGGGCCATGTGTGTTCCTGAGATGGTAAGTCTATTGCCGCAAAGATGAACCATTGCCTGGATGATTTGAAGGTGGATTTAAAAAGTCTATAGGTGAGCGGCTGTTTCAGAATGATCTTGAAATGTGGGGCAAATGGTCATCCAAAACTTGGCATTTATTAACAGAAGACCGGATTTTGTCCATATCTTGTCCATCAAACTCTGATATGTAGAGAGGTTGTTTTAAGTCAGAAAGTAAGGAGAGGCCAAAGTAAAGGTCAAAGTTGATTTTGACCTGGATTACTTCCAAGTTGGCAAAAATACAAAAAATTGAAAATAAAGCATTGCTTGGTCGATTTAAAGGTAGATTTATAAAGGTAATACATGTAAGTGAGTGGATGTTATAAAGCGGGCCGGGTCAAATACCCATATGACACCTTGAAATCTTTTTGCAGTTTTCTAGATGTTTTTGCCATGTGGTGTCATACTTTCATTATCTCATGATGACAGTTTCAGTATTTATCAGATCAGTTTCATATTAGGTATGGAGTAAATATAAGTCAAATTTAAAGGTTACCTTGATTTTGATTTGGATCACTTTTAATATAGCCAACTGTTGCCATTCCTAATATATGTTATTGTACGTCTATAGCTGAAAGATGAAGCATATTGCTTGAACGATTGTTTCACAGCCATCAAACTATTGTTGCCCATATCTTGAAAACTCAGATAAGCAGAGAAGGTAACCGCAGCTAGCATGTGCACTCAAGGTTGAGTGTGTGAGGCTAACATAATGCTTGGATAAACAAACTTATTAAAGTACTCAACAATATAGCTGGCTTCCCAATAAGGTTTGTCCCTTGGTAATCTTGGTAAAGAAATATATATATGTACTTTATCAAAAGCAGACTGTATCTGGTAGTTAGTTTTATATGTATAAAATGTATGGGAACTACGTGTACTTCAAAAATTGCATTATGGGATGGCATCTGTCTGCACTTGCAAAACAAAATTGTTAATTAGAATTTAGATAATTAATAAAGAAACATAGACACAACAGTAAAATTTTGTCCATGTATTTATTTCAGGATTTTGAAGTAGGAAAAACTTACAAGAAAAAGGTTGTTTTAACCAACGTTTCGTATACTGTCAACTTCTGTAAGCTGGTTGGAATTACAGAACACTTAAAAGATTTTCATCTGTCTGCACTTGCAAAACAAAATTGTTAATTAGAATTTAGATAATTAATAAAGAAACATAGACACAACAGTAAAATTTTGTCCATGTATTTATTTCAGGATTTTGAAGTAGGAAAAACTTACAAGAAAAAGGTTGTTTTAACCAACGTTTCGTATACTGTCAACTTCTGTAAGCTGGTTGGAATTACAGAACATTTAAAAGATTTTATAGATATTCAGTAAGTATATAGTGACTCTGTCTTGTTAGAAGTGTAGTAATAATTTCACATTGTGGTAGTGTTTGTAACACAAGTGCTAGTGCTATCATCTATTGAGACTGTGTGTTGTTCTCTATTGTTGGCTATCATCATACATTGTTCATGATCACACTCAAGTAATAAATGCATGTTATTAGTTTTATATCTGGTAAAGTGCAATATTGTAAACTTCATGCTCAGGCTATTTTTAAATTTTCATTTTCTGAATTATATTGTTATATAGATAGAACTTGCAGTATATTATATTTAAGAAGGTTTAATTTACTGTTGTGTAAGTGCATGTATTCATATCATGAATATTTCTAATTAAATTTACTTTTATCCTTTCCTTTGCAAGCTAGAGTTCAAGTAATACTACAAAATTAGGTATATACCAGATTTGGATTTTTAATGTACTTGTCTGTTACGAATTTAAGAGCTTAATTGAAAACCATAATTGCATTTTGAGCAATCAGAATAACAGTTTTCATGTCTTTTGAAATCACTGGCTTTGAAATATTGATAAAAAATTCATTATTCTATTATATTTATGTATCTTTAAATGAATATTGCAGCTTTGATCCTCCTGGTCAGATGTCTGCTGGTCTTACTTGTGACATGATGGTCACTTTCAAGCCCATGGTAAGTTGCAATAGTTACAATTCTTTTAGATGTTTTTCATCAGCTGGGCTTCTATATTATATCATTAGAAAACAATAAAGAATACTTTTAACTATATGTGACAGTTTACTTACTTTTGTAATTTTCTTTTGGTAAGTCTTTTTTCTTATTAATTAAAGTTTTATTGCTTTTATAAAAATAGATTATTGAAGACTTGGAAGGTGAAGTGAAGTTTTTAGCTACCACTGGACCATTTGTCGTGCCACTCAGATGCACCACCAAGAAATGTGATGTAAGATAATGTGATTTTATATAACATGAAAGCGGTATCTACATGATGGAAAATTTGTGTTAAACAATGTTAAATTAGTTTTACTAGCAAAGTATTACTTTATACAGATAATAAAGCTTATTTCATATTATATCGGAGATTTATTTATCTGCTGTAGGCAGATGATTCTGGCACCATAACACTTTGCAATATAGGATAAAACTACCTAGTTCTCTTGCCACAAATACATTTTGTGGGTCTACACTCAGTCTGTTGAAGACATGAAAAAAATAAATTTGTAAAACTAAGGCATGAAGCCATTTTCTATGAATGATATAGCTTGTTCTGTTTTTTTAGCTCTCCGTAGATGCTGATAAAATTGACTTTGGCACCAGTGTGATTGGTGAAACATTAAGTAGAACAATAATCCTACGGAACAATGGTGCGCTCGGTACAAAATTTGATTTTTTTAAAGTATCAGGGTTGAAACCAAGGACATTGACAACAGCTGAGACGTCACTTGGGAGACTGGTGAGTATGTGTGTATGTTTATATGATGAGATAGGAGACTGTAAATTGCTTAAATTTGAATTAGAATTTATAAAAATTGATTATGTAAAAAATAAATTAAATTTTGTAGACCACTGCTGACACTTACAACAGAGGATTAAGTCCCGACTCTGAGGATCAACTACCTGACCCAAAAGATGAGGACAAAATACTTAAGAAACAAGAAACTAAAGTTACAGAAAAAACTGTTCAAGGTTTGTATTATCTTCTTTTGCCTGTTTTAAACCGTCCTTGCTTGCTAGATAACCCTTACGAAAATGTTCTATAGAATTCTATAGAATTCTATAGAGCTTCTATAGAACTCTATAGAGCTCTATAGAGGCTCTATAGACCCTCTATAGAGCTCTATAGAGATTCTATAGAGCCTCTATAGAGCTTATATTATAGTTCAGAGAGTAAACATTCAGTTG
>JAOXYB010031432.1:0-14610 GCA_028565635.1 Phoronis ovalis
CTGTTTAAGGTTTGCCAGCCAGCCAGACTCGTCTGGGGAACAGATATTATGGAGAACAGACTCGATTGGTGCTTCCGTTAATATCTAAGTGTTAGTTCACAGATTCTAGATACTTTTATTCATGTATTTATTTTGACTTGTATGTGTGAAAAAATATTTGTTTTTAACAAAAGTAATATACATATATGCATTATTCATACTGCTGTGACCAAATTAATAAATAACTACCAATACAAAATAGCCATAGTAAATCTACAAGTTAATTAAGTGGCCCTGTGACAAATGAGGCATGCAATAAACTTCTATGTATACAATACACTTTTGTTACAGGTATTACCCAATACTGGGATGCTAAAATAACTCTTTTATGACTGTGTAGGGCATTTTATTAAATATATATGATAAATATTAGCAACAATGGTTTCCAGAGTGACATAAAACAGAGAAAGTTTCAACTTTATAGTACATGTAATCCCATGCAATTGATGATAAATTAAATATATTATGGAATATAAAATAAAACATACATGTCAATATTTTAAGAAATAGTTTGAAATGTAAATAGTATGAATACTCAGGAATTGAAACTGTTATGCAACAATTGGTATGAAAAACATTGTATTCCTAAAATTTTTTTTGACAGATTTGTCTTTACCAAATGTTTCTATATGCACAAAAATAAAGTCTTAGTAAGAGATCAGCTTCAATTTTAATGCCACTGATGGAGAAAAGCCTGCATAATATTAGTATACATTACCAATTATAAAACTGTTAAGACTTTTATCCTGGGGGGGTGGTTTCACAGTGAGAATATTTGGGTACCTATGTGCATTATGAAGGGTAAAATAATAGCACCTATTTTAGATCCTTGAGTGCAAAATTCGTACCTTTTTTGGGACTTTACGAGCTTAACATTCAAACTCTTTATGGGACCTTTTTATCCTTTTTCATTTTGGAGACCAGGCAGTGAAAACATCATTTTATTATTT
This sequence comes from Phoronis ovalis, assembly GCA_028565635.1. Classification (NCBI taxonomy): domain Eukaryota; kingdom Metazoa; phylum Phoronida; family Phoronidae; genus Phoronis; species Phoronis ovalis. The sequence goes on from JAOXYB010031432.1 coordinate 990, forward strand.
TCAGGACCAGAGTTTTGTTGCTGCTAGATTTTTGATCGAATTTATATTCTTTTCAGGGTGTCCTGGAAGCCGGGTCTATATAACTTCTAAAAATATACTCTTTTACCCTGGTTTTTGTAATGCATATGCGTACCCAACTTTTTTCTAGTCACAGTGCACAGTTGAACAATACCAAGAAAAATAATAAAATTAATAGTCAGAACAGTTGGGAATAAACACCAATAGTAGCAGCACTAAGTGGGATTAATTTCTTATGTACAGTTAATCTCATTGGAGTATTGTGCTACAAACCATAGTGATATATATCAGATAAATATTATGTTTCAAGTCACATAACAGCTCTGAAACTATATAAAGGTATTTAAAATGTTAAGAACTTGCAGAAATGAAAAACACCATAGCTAGCTGTCAACTCCCCTGTTGAGACTCAGATTTTCAGATTGTTTTCCTCCATTGCTTTTTTAAGGAAATGTCTGAAATACCCATTATGTTTTGCCCATTAAGTGTTATTTATGTGTGTATATATCTGTGGTATATAATGAAGATTCTATCTTATATAACATATGGGCATATTAAAGTTGTCATTTGTGTATAATATTAATTAGGATCCTACCAAGTAAGTTGTAAAGAAACATGTCCTGTTTATTATCTTTAATGAGGGATAGGTCAAACATTAAAGTCACTATTCATTGTACTTTAAAATGTTTAAACACAGATAAGACAGTTTTCTTATCTAAGCTGACAGGATTTTGACACATTTATTCCTTAAAACCTGTCCACTATTTACTTATTCAGTTGCCATGCATATTCTGATTGATTTTAGAGTTTTAATATATATTTAAACTTTATGCAATAATCTAATGTTTGCTATTGGTTTAGCATAGTTTAGCAGAAAACATGAATTATATGTTTTTGGTTTCAAAATTTTGGTATGGTAAATAAAATGGCAACATTTATAAAAGGAAACTTTCAGAATAAATAATAAATAGTAAACATACCGCTGGAGACTTAGACCTTGAATCACCATCATCCACAGACAAATGCTTTTTTCCTGTTTTTGGAGAACTTTTACTACATTCCTTAAACTGAAATTAAATCAGTAACAAGAATTGTTATTAATTTTTGCTGAAATGAAAACTGTAAACTCCTTATCAAGCCATAAATAAAAACATATTTCATGATTGAAGTTTTAGAGCAGAGTTTGTAATAAATATTTATATTATAGTTTATACCTGTTTTTCTAAATTGTCTATTTTCTTTAACAATTCATAATTTTTGCCTTGTGAATGATATAATTCCAGTTCTTTTTCTTTAAGAGTAGCCCTAGCAACATCCCTCTCCTTCATAAATTGTATAAATTCTGGTGACTTGTTTTCATCTTTATCCGTAGTTGAACTTTCTTCAGTAGTTATACTAGTCTCAGGTTGTGGTGATGGTTGAACATTTTCTTGTCCCACAAAGTGTTTATCAAAACTTTGTGACATATCTCTCGAGTTGTTATCTACTTTTTCAGCTGTTGTTGCTTCTTGTACTGAAGCCATTTTCACAATTTCTTAACTCCACTTGCTTCAGTTGCGTAATTGTTCACTTCTCGGTTTCTTTTCATGTACTCAGAAATTATATCTGAAAGAAAAGCATAGTGAATTATTACAACAACAGGGCCGAGCAGTTGTTAGACTGAATTACCAAGTCCTAAACCCGAACTAAATCACCTTATCCGTTTTATCCGGGGATGTAATAAAAATGTATTACATACTTATAAACCGGTATTACTAATTTAGTAATTAGTTCAATAAAGTTTCCTTACAGTTCATATATTATTATTAGTGCTTTTTTTTTACTAAAACACCTGTCCTTCTTGTTGATTTGTTCGTTCGAAACCAATCATGAATTCAGAAGTCTCTAAGAAATTAAAATTTGTTTATTTCGTTAAACTCAGAGCTATGAGGTAAATCCAGTCGTTGACAATGCACAGGCATTTACATAGCAAGCATCAGTTCCTTCTGCTACAAAGGTCATTAAGTGCATTGATATAGTAATCTCGTTACTGACGTCAGGGGAGATTGGTTAATCTAGGTAACTGTGTTCAACGATACCTTCAAGAATTTCTTGAGAAAGGAATCGTGACGCATACATTATTATCATACATTTCGTATCATAGGTCAGAAGCTCGTAAATAAATCCTAACATTTTAGCAAAATCTCGCACAGGCAAATCACGTGACCAATCAGCCACAACGAGACTGTACAGAATTTTTGTTTTCGGACCAAGTGCGTTTAATTTCCTGATTCTGACTCACCTTTGGACATTTTGCGCCATGTTTTGAACAAGAAAACTACTTAAGGTAATATTCATTTATTTATAATGGCTTTGGATGGTCCAAGAGTTAAAACATCGTGTTTCTTATCCTCGTTAATAAATTGATTTCGTCAGAATTGGAAACCACGTCCACGGGACGTTTAGTTGACAAATGTATCATCTTTCTATGTTGTGAATAACATTTATGAGAGAAAACTTTCATTGTCGATCAGTTGTATCATAGTTATAGATGCTAGTCGGATAAATATTTCAAAGTACAGAACAGGTAAATAAATCGGACAATGAATATGCTTGTAGCAGTCACTAGATTGTCAACATAGAAGTTTGTCAGACATGTTTAAAACCCCTGAAAGTGAGTGAAACACAAGTACTGACTACATAGCTAGTCCCAGACAAAGGATTGACTGTTGTATACTAAAGTTTCTGAACACGCTGTATTTTCATGAGAAAAGAGTAAGTAGAAACACGATATTATTCGTATGGCAAATTACAGAAGTAAGATCACTTTAGTCAGGGACTGTACCGTACCCTAAAGACAAAGGACAAACACAATTTGTTCCTTTGAACTTTCGTTATTGTTGACCTCTCCTGTTAAGGATTTCTAATCGCTATTCTCTAAGAGGTTAAGGTTATTCAAAATATCATACATTCAGTAAAATAACCCCAATTTCACATTCCTCCTGAGAAAGAAACAGAATCAACTATTCATATTATTCTTTTAAGGATTCTTAGACATAATTTAGTTGGTGCATAAATAACATTATGGAGTATAAACAAAGTAGTTAATCTATTGTAATATGGAAGTGATAACATTTAAATATTAGTAGTTCAAAATTAAATTTAGTAAGTTGATTGACTTAAGTCAGTTGTTAAGTCAAAAATGATGGAACAGATGCTGCATCTCTGGCAATTTGTGTACTTATTTATTACTGTCTTTATTGTTGTTGTTTATTATGAGAGCAACTGTATTTTAATGCATGGTCATACTTCTTATATAAACTTTATCATCTCTTAACAAGTAATGTACTTGAAAACTGATTGAGAGATATTAAGTACTAAGGTTCTTTATTAATAAAACTCAGATTATGTGCTGCCTAAAAGTTAATAATCTTAAAAAGTTTATTCCCCTTTATATCTATATGCCTTCTTGGCAGAGCAGTCTGCATCTTGGATGTTTGTCGTTGTTTATATATTACATGTCCAAAGAATCTTAAGCTGCCGGCTGAGTGATGTGGGTAGTATGTCACAATTTGGTTTTTCCTGCTAGATCCTCTTCCACCAGATGTCTCTGTTCAGTATATGTCGGTATCAGAGGTGATGCTGAGCAGTCAGAAGTTCTACAGAGTAATCTCCCTCTTTTTGACATAGTAATGAGGATTATTGTTCTGACGCTGGCATTTCATCTGTAAGGAGAAGGGTGCCTTTTTTTTTGGAAAATTTTAGGAAAGGATGTATGCCAAAATTGTTAGGGATCATCTCAAAAGTTGTCGCAATGACCGCAAACGTATATTTTTTCGTATAGGGGGCAAGGGGGGGGGGGTAAAATCCCCCTACATTTATGGTTTAGTGCGAAATGAAAAAATCATGCCTAGTATATATGATACGACATCCCCCTTTGGAACAGAAAACATTTTTCTTTTGTTTACAGCACTTATTCTGAGCATATTGGCACAATAGGAGTGGAAATTACCTTTTTTTTTTTGCTTGTCACTTTTTTTATGGCAGCACGGAGACATTTCAGCGACCTGTTTTGATTACTGAACTGATATTTTTCTCTCGCACCCGCCTTTTGAAAAAGTGTCTGAAGGCCCTGATTTCGCTCTTGAAATTGGTTGTCAGTTTTTACACCTGCGTGACGTCCAAATCTCACTAACCCCCTAAGTTTGACCAAGAGTTGGGGTAATTCCTATACGAAACACTAAACGTTTGCGGTCATTGCGATAATTTTTGAGATAATCCCTTAACTACTTTCTGTGAACTACCTTTTTTGTTCTAACAAACATTTTACTGAAATCTGTAAGTATCAATAGAATATGCTAAACTTATATACTGTTGTATTTTCATTTTGTAGAATTCAGTTGTTAACCATCAGCTGTTATATTTCCTTAGGAATGTTAAATTGATAAAGCATCTTGGAGTCATTGTAAATTTCTGGCCATTGTCAACCATACATTACAAAGATGGCCGAAGTTGACCCAGAAACATTACTGGAATGGCTGCAGATGGGCCAAGGGGATGAAAGAGATATGCAACTCATTGCTCTAGAACAACTATGTATGCTGTTACTGATGTCTGATAATGTGGACAGATGTTTTGAAAGGTAAGCTTTGGTTTTATAATATTTAAGGCTTGATGCCCTTCAACATATGTAAAGTAAAAGCAGGTGCTGTAAAAGGCCTGTTACAATACTTGCAAGAAATATGTTGGGGATGCTATTCTGTATATAGACGCAATGTCATTTATAAATACTATTTAAGATGGTTAGGTGGTCCAGTGCAAAGCGACTGGGGGTGGAAAATTCACTGGGACCTGCACTCTACTGTACACGATGCATAAAACAATAGGCATATTGACAAATTCATTCATTGGCTGCTGGTAAAAGGTGAATTTAAGAAAATTGTGTCTGCAGCTGCTTACAGAAACTGGTAAGCACCCATGAAGATTGACATACCAGAAATAGCATGTTGTTAACAATTTTTTAAAGTTGTTGATGGCAACTTTTCAATTAATTTTAAGAGGCTCCAGTCCAAAGAACACTATGTAACTATGTGTACATAATAAAAATTTAACATAGTTTATGACTCACATTGTAAGATTTAATGAGCTGTAGTGACTGACAGTGCATTTTCTATTTTAAATGAAAAGATTGCATTATTATGTATATGACGAGTCAGGTTATCAAGGATTTATTACTAGTCAGTTTATTTCTTTATACATATCATAATTTATGTAAAGATATGTTTATAAATTTGATAAAAAAATGAAAAAGAGGTGTTCAACATTCTTGTGCAGTTGAATATTAAAGTCTTACACCTTGATGTCCCATTTTATTGGGTACTGGATCAGTGAAATGATTTCAAAAACTGATAATTGGTCATAGCATGAACATAGGCTATGAGCCAGGGGCTGGATATTACTATAATTATATATTTCTATCTTAGCTAAGCAGTTGCAACATAATTAAGAGTTAATGACTTGGAATGTAGTACCTCAGAATTCAGAATGGATATTTATTTATAGTGCTAGTTGTACACATTTATCTCTCCTTTATTTATAGACCTGATATTACCTAGCCAAGTTTAATATGTTGTTTATACCTGAAATATGGATGTTTATTTATAGTACTGGTTGTAAACATTTTTATCTCCTTTATTTATAGACCTGGTATCACCTAGCCAAGTTTGATATGTTGTTTATACCTGAAGTATATAGCTTAAATGAGCAAAGCCTTATGAAGGCTTAAAAATCAATATTCCTCATAAAGCAGTATGTGCTAGTCCATGCTTTTATACTGTGTAACATGTATTATTTGTGTCTATTTATTATTAGTGATTTTTGCAGTCAGGTGTCTTCCATGAACATACGACAAAGCTAATTATTGTAGGCTAAAAATGTACTGGACAATATTAATGAAGTGTTTGCATACTTTCTCAATTGACTAGTAATAAAAACTGTTCTGAGTGAAAGTATAAGTTAATCCACCTGACAAGCTGGTCATCTGCACCTACACTACCAGCATGTCCACTGAGCTAGAAAAGAGAATAAAACTCCTACATGTAAGGAATAAATCTGGGGAATAATACTGGAATGATATCATAAAGCAACGTTAGTATACTAAAATATGGTGACCATTATTTCAACCCTGAGTCAGGAATGGGAATTAATATCATGAATCTGACCAGGTGCGCAAATTATACATTGACTAAAAATCACTAATTTTGTTGGTGCGCGAAAGTTTAGCTGTACAAATACAACATATTATACAGTATTTAAAAGTGTAATTCACTTTAAAGTATGATTTAAGATTATTAGACTACTTGTAAGACAACCATACCTAATATTATAACATATTTTGCATCAAAACTATAAATATGAGAACTACGGCTTTTATTAGGATTCTAAGTAAGAAGCAATCCAAGAAAAGTAGGTGGTTATTTTGGCATCCATGCTGTGCAAAAAGTTATGAAATTAGGCAGTACTTCAGCTAAAAAAGTAGACAGAGGATTTTGTCATCAGTTATGTTCAAATCAAAGCCCTGAACAATCATTATAATCACATTTTCCACCAGGTGGTGGTGCAAAGGTTATGTGCTAATTTCTGTCCATTTGTTTGATAACAAAATTTCTCAAAAAGTCAGACAGGTTTGGACGAAACTTGTTGGGTGTGTCACAAGAACACATTGCTTAGATTTTGGGGAAAATCCAGATTCATCTCTGTATACTCAAATTTTAGTACAATGACAAATTGATTAGATTTCATTAAAGATTCAGTTCCGAATCATTAAAATAACTACGCAGATTTTCTAGTATCTTCTTACTAGGAATTTCAGTAGTGGTTAATATGGCTACAGAACTGGCTGAAAGATGGTTAAAACCGGACTGATGGTTTCTGAGATATATTCAGAGGATTGACCTTGCATAGGTATGCACTCTACCAAGAGCCATTATACCACTACTGTGTATTTCTTTGCAGATGTTAAATCCATGCACTTGTTGTGAAAATATGATCATTTATGTCTTACTTTGAATTGAAATAATAGATTTTGGTCTGTTTTTCAGCTGTCCTCCCAGAACTTTCTTGCCTGCTTTATGCCGCATTTTTCTGGATGAGTGTGCACCTGACAATGTTTTGGAAGTCACAGCTCGCGCCATCACATACTATTTGGATGTGTCGGCCGAGTGCACCAGGCGCATTGTTGCTGTCGATGGGGCTATCAAAGCTCTGTGCAATAGGCTTGTTGTGGTTGAAATTTCGTCTCGCACAAGCAAAGATTTAGCTGAACAATGTATAAAGGTAGATTTTTTTTGCCAGAATTATCTTACTGGTCCATAATTTCATAATAAATGAAGATACTAATTCTTTTAAAATCTGCCTAATTCGAGCCACTAAATTCATTAAATTAGACTTTAATATCCTCAAAAAGTATTTTTTTACATTTTGAGAAAATAATGCGAAATGAATAAATTAATTTTTGTTTAGTTGTGTTGCTTGTAGATGATAGTATTAGTATGTTAAGCACACCTCATTGGCTATTATTCTATATTGTTTTCAGTGTGTATAACACCTACGACATCGCTGGTTCAATGGTTTACTTGTAGGTTTTGGAGCTTATCTGTACTAGAGAATCCGGAGCAGTATTTGAATCTGGCGGGTTAAACTATGTATTAACATTTATCCGTGAACATGGCTCACAAGTTCATAAAGATACACTACACTCAGCCATGTCTGTTGTTTCGAGAGTTTGTGGAAAGATGGAGCCACAAGACACCTCTATAGACTCCTGTGTGGAATCTCTATCAACTCTCCTAAAGCACGAAGATCTCTTTGTAAGTTGAAAATAATCTGGGATTTTCTAAATGTACAATTTTCTTTTGCATAGATAATGAAAATAAAATTACTGAAATTACAGGTACAAGTTATTACAGGTACACATGTGTTGCTGTATTATTGTGTAACATATACCTATGTAAATATCCTATGTGATTATGTATAGATTTGTCATAAACTTCTTCCAAATCATATTTTTCATTGTGTTATATCAATTTGGAAAGGTTAATTACATAAATACTTGCTTTCACATAGGTTGCTGATGGTGCCCTAAGGTGCTTTGCATCGCTTGCCGATCGCTACACTCGCCGTGGCCAGGACCCAGCACCACTCGCCCAGCATGGGTTGGTCGAAGATCTACTTCACAGACTCGCCAATGCTGGAGCACCTGATCTCAATGCATCTTTAAATGCTTCTCTAAATGCCTCAGTGTCAAGTACACCTTGTTCAGTCAAAGCAACTCCAGAATCAAAAAGTAGTTCTTATGTTTCTACAGTAATAAGTTTGTTATCGACACTCTGTAGGGGATCACCAACCATTACACACAATTTGTTAAGAGCTGAATTGCCACAAGCTATTGAAAGTGCACTACATGCAGATGAAAGGTACTGAAAATAAGCTGTCTAGTTTCTTAGAATTATTTTATACCAATTTGCTAACAATCTAACAATAGGTACTGGGTGTCATTATGTAACATGCAATAAAAAATTAATGTACATCAGTGTTTAGAAGATGCTTGCATGCTATCTTGGATATTTATCTGTGTGGTACCATTATTTTAATGATGATTCATACGACTTAATGTCTGTGTATTTTGCACTGAATAAAGTAATACATCTAGCTTTGCTGTTACACCAGTAATTTGCATTTTCTTTTTCTGTGCAGGTGCTCATTGGACACCATGAGGTTAGTAGACTTACTTCTTGTTCTGCTGTTCGAGGGTCGAAAAGCTTTGCCAAAATCTGGTGTAAGTAACTTTCCGGGGCGTTTGTCTGGTTTAAGACGTATGGATAGTGCTGGAGAAAGATCCCACAGACAACTTATTGACTGTATAAGAAGCAAAGATACAGATGCTCTGATTGATGCTGTAGACACTGGAAGTAAGTCTCTCGAGAACTCTTCTTTTGAGTTGGAAGTAATTCAGTTAACATGTTTAGTAATTCAGGTAACTGGACCATGGCTTGTAGAAAAGATGGAGAAATACAAATACCAGGGTTATCATATTTTAAAGTTTAAATTCCTCCAATAGTTCAAACTTAAATACTCGGCGTCTTTGATTGGTCATTTTTGAGATATATTGTTTAAAACACGGTAGAGTTCTTAACTACAAAGTGAAGTGTATTATAATCAGAAGAACTATATGCTGCTACAGTTGCAGGTACAGTTACCATAGACCATTTTCTATATTTAACCTAACTAAAATTTTAATTTGTTTCCTTAAAGTTAGAAAGCTTTATTCTGCACTTTTAAGTAAAAAAAACAACAGGTTTTAATTTCTAAATGGTTTTCACTCTTGAGTTGATTACTGAGGACAAGCTGTGTACAAAATACCTGTACATGTAATTAGGGTAATGGCCACTTGCTTCTTGTCAATTATGTCAAGAAATAACCCTAATTTCTATTGCAGGTTTTGAGGTCAACTTTATGGATGATGTTGGGCAAACATTGTTGAACTGGGCATCCGCTTTTGGAACTCAAGAAATGGTTGAATTTCTCTGTGAACGTGGAGCTGATGTAAACAGAGGGCTAAGATCTTCATCCTTGCACTATGCAGCTTGCTTTGGAAGGCCACAAATTGTCAAAGTTAGTATATTTCCATTTATTATACACTCAAAATTTATGTGGTAGGTCGAAAACATTTCTCTTAAAAAACATATTTAAGCAATCAGTGATCTATCCATTTCTTCAGACTAAAGATTTTAGTGAGATCTTCAAGTGTATTGTGAACATGAAGTGGAATTTTGATAATTATAGTACCAGTTTACATGTTTTGTACGTCATATTGTGTACTATTTGCAGACTCTGTTGCGATACGGTGCTAATCCTGACCTTAGAGATGAGGATAGCAAAACTCCATTGGACAAAGCTCGTGAGAGAGGTGATGAGGGTCATAGAGAAGTCATAGCCATCCTTCAGTCACCAGGTATGTGGTTATGTGCACTAATAAACGGCATATATGGGCTGTTGCATTAGAAATTGTCATTGGAGGGGTAACTGAAAATAATTGTAACTATGGGTTTCAATTACAGAGAGGGGGTTATGGAAAAGTGAATGTTAAATAGTTTGAATTAATAGAGAGGAGACAAACAGAACAATTTAAACCTTACTGGTTGGTAATTTTTAATAAAGTAGCTCAAAGCCATGAACTTATTATTTCTCGCGTTCTGCTATCTATTTGCAACTTCACGATGCTAATTTTGGTTAACTTAATTATGAAATTATGGAAACAAACATGTTTGTTCTGCATTTACTAAAAAACAGTAAAATAATTGTAACCAGTTGTAATTAGTCTGACACAGTTAGTAAAAATTAAATCATGAGAAAATGTCCCAGTTCATATTGCTTATAATCTTTGTGTATTTTAAACAGGAGAGTGGATGGTGCCAGTTAGTAGAACCGATGCTGCAAAAGGAGCAGAAACAACACCAGTAACTGACACTACAGCTGTAATAGCAAGTACAAAAACAGCGACAATATCAACAACAACTAGTACTGCAGTAGAAAATGCAGAAAACAAAGATGATTCTGCCAATGTTAGGCAACAGATAGATCGTGTGGCTGAGTCTGAAAAGCAGGAACCTCCTGAACAAAAAGGAGATTCAGAAATGGCCCCAGTGTATCTGAAGAGATTGCTACCTGTGTTTACTCAAGTATACCAAAGCTCAATGATTGTGTCAGTTAGGTGAGTAAGGACATTGGTGTGTTAACATTTAACTTAGAGCTGTTCCACTAAAAAATACTACTAGACTGACTTGAATTTTTTTTGCCTCCTCCTATTAAGTGAAACTGTTTTCTGCCTCCCCGATTAGAATTCATTCACCTGGTCCAATAAATACACGATTTTCTCCCGTATTTCAACTTTTATAAACCCCACACCCTATCATTACTTGCAGACACATGTTAAGCATCCCTGACTGGATTACAGATATCATGTTGCATATATTGCAGTACCAGAAATACCAATTGAAAGTGATATCATATTTTTTTCAATCCGTACTGTGTGAACTATATTATCTTTGTCGGTTTTAGAAAAGCAAGCTTGTCCTTAATTCGTAAGATGGTACGATATATAATGCCAGCCCTTTTGATTGAGATGTGCAGTCCTGAATCAGAAACTCCAAAGTTTGGTGCTACCTTGGTAGAAGTCTTATCTATAGTTTTAGATGCAGAGGTAAGTTAGTACTATGGCAATTTTTTCATACACATGGATTGATTAAATTTTTGTAATGTGTTTGATCAATTTTGTATCTGTTTAAATTTAATTGTAGGATGACGATGATGCTCATTTGTCAGTGTTGCAGATCATACAAGATCTGATGATGAAAGGCCAAGATGTCTTCTTAGATCATTTTGCTCGTCTTGGGTTGTTCAGTAAAGTTCAGAATGTCGCCGGTCCTCCACCTGTAGAAGAGGAAGGTGCTATAGGGGAAGAAAAGGTATAATGGGATATACTTACCTTTAAAAGTGGTTTGGGTAAAATATTGAAAAGAAATGATTTGCAATCTCAATTTTTACAAGTTAGTGTGTTAGAAGTGTCCTTCATATTTTGCTGTATATTACCATAAAAATAAATTGCCCTGTTCCAATCCTGTGGGTCAAGTGCTGGAGTTCTAAACAGTGAAAAAGCTACTTGTTTACACGTTCTGTTTATCTGTTGATGTGGATACTTGTTTTATATTAGAGAACTGGCAAAGACAAATATTTATGATTTAAACAAAATGCTAAGTTTTATCCCAGTATTCTATAAAGTGTTTACTGGTAACTATTCTGTTCAGAACTAGTATTGTATGCTGCTGGTATTGTATGTAGCTGGTATTGTATGCTGCTGGTATTGTATGTTGCTGGTATTGTATGTTGCTGGTATTGTATGCTGCTGGTATTGTATGCTGCTGGTATTGTATGTAGCTGGTATTGTATGTAGCTGGTATTGTATGCTGCTGGTATTGTATGTAGCTGGTATTGTATGTTGCTGGTATTGTATGTAGCTGGTATTGTATGTAGCTGGTATTGTATGTAGCTGGTATTGTATGCTGCTGGTATTGTATGTAGCTGTTATTGTATGTAGCTGATATTGTATGTAGCTGATATTGTATGCTGCTGCTTTACACTTATGGTTTATTCAATCTGTAGGAAAATAATGACATAGTTTTGGAAGATGCCAAAGAGATCCTGCAGAGCCGTCCTTATCACTGGAAAGACTGGTGCATTGCTCGTGGACGGGATTGTTTGTATATTTGGTCAGATGCCGCAGCATTAGAACTTTCCAATGGAAGTAATGGTTGGTTCCGATTTATACTTGACGGAAAGTTGGCTACTATGTACTCCAGTGGTAGTCCTGAGAATGGCTCCGATAGTTCAGGTTAGTGAAGCATTGAAAAATTGAAATGTTAATTTCCCTATTTTAATGTGCGTATGAAAAAAAATTAAGAGTGCACTGAGGACTGATCCATTAAAATGAAAACGGAAGTTGTTGTTTCTAAAATTACAAATTAGAAAGGGATGGTTGAGGAAAATATTAGTGGCCTGTTAGAGCCAGTCATGGAGGGAGTCAAAGGAAGAATAAAAATAGTCTCATTTTCTTGGAGTGATAAGTTTTCATGGAACAATTCTTATGTGTACATATACTTCTAACTGTCACTGATATAAATCTGATAAGGTTATGAAATATAAATCTTTAAAAATTAGTTGTAAACATAGTATTACTATTGCAGAAAATCGAGGTGAATTCCTTGAGAAACTTTCCAGAGCTCGGGGTCAAGTGAAAGGCACCATGCAAAGCCAACCAATCCTGTCCAGCACAGTATCCACCAAACTGGTTGTTGGTAACTGGACTATGGCTTGTAAAAAAGATGGAGAAATACAAATACATAATTCTGATGGACAGCAGGTTTGTTACTTGAATAAAGAAGCGAAAACACCCAAACACCCATCTTTGTTATTTTTCAGTGTATCACTAATTTTTTATTATAATGAATTAATTTTGGAGTAGATAATTTTAGTATTGAGCATGTGAACCATAGCAAGATTGATTGTGAGAATTTGAAATTTTCACCAAAGTAATGCTATGGAAAGAGAATTTACTTTCATAGTAATTTGTTTTATCTCTGTATAGGTTAATCAGCTCTGCTTGATGATTATTATGTATAGCATGGTCTGCTGTATAGAACTTTTAACTTAATTCAATATTTTCCTTGCACTTGCATTATTACGTTAATTTCATTTTGGTCTATGTCTCCTGTGAACATCAAATCACTAATTTTGTACACACAGTCACATATATTTCTTGTATTCATCTTATCTTTTGAACTAACTAGTATATTCGATATGCCTGTAACAATATAGATGTGTTATCTGTATAATCTACTATGGGTTTTATGTACCCAATTAATTTGTGAATCGATGCAGCGAATAGTTAAACACTACTACTCTCTTAACGTGGCGAGAACTGTTAACATATCGTAACTTGCAAAAAATATTGATATTTTCTTTTTTGTGAATTCTGCTTGGCCATATTCTTTGGAATAAATTTACAAAA
>JAOXYB010031443.1:0-14610 GCA_028565635.1 Phoronis ovalis
TGTTCATAGCATGGTCATTCGCCAATGCACCCTCCTCCTCCTCCTCCTCCTCCTCACCTCCTCCTCCTCCCCCTCCCCTCCCCTCCCCCTTCAAATCAAAAGATTGGTAACTCAAGACATCAGTATGGTTCAGGCGATGCTTACGAATGTTGATCTCTGTAAACTGCCTAAAGCCAGGTATGCACACATTGACAAGAATTCAGAAAGCTACATACAAATAACTACTTCCAACATATATATTAACGTGGTGTGTCACAGTAATAAGTGTCACAAAATCAAGTTGGACGTAAATCAAATGTTGGACGCGTGGAAAATAAAAAATCTAGATTAATGTTAACATCGCACTTGTCCGGTCTTGACTATAACCATTACCGAGTAACAGCTGATATTTTGTAAATCATCACTGGGGGCACTATAGTAGCAATAGTGTCATAATTTGAAAGATAATGGTGACATTTCTCTGCATATCAAATTCTAGTATTGTATCATTAATACAACCGAAGTTATTTGCAAATTAAGAAATGGCGCCAAAACACGCCATCTAGTGGCAATATGATAATACTGATGTCGTAATTTAAAAAATACTGGTGGTATTACTCTACATACTAAATTGCAACACAAAACCGTTACCACAAGTGAAGTTATTCGTAAAATAAGAAATGGCGCCAAAACACGCCACCTGGTGGCAATATGATGTTATTGATATCGTAATTTAAAAAAACATAGCAACATTTAATTACGAATCAAATTTCATTGTTCTAGCTTTAATATAACTGAAATTATAAACAATTGAATAATTGGCGTCAAAATCCAACGGTTTTTAAAACCGTTATAATATGTGCGCCAAAACCGTTAAAATTGGCGGGTATTGAAATGTTTCCGGTTGCGCAAAGGTCATGATATATGACCTTTGACATATTTGGTAGCGCCGTCTACCGGAATACGCTCAACAGCCCCCTATCTACTCATGTTCACCAATCTGTTTTAGGAAAATTAAAGTCACCTGTTATTAATACATGATTGAATGATTTCTCTATATTATACACATGTGTCAATAGCTCATTTAATTGATTATGATTCTCCTCCGTGGATGACGGGCTTTTATATATACAACCTACCAATAATTTATCATTGTCCTTCAAGTTAATATTAACCCAAACACTTTCTGTAAACTCACTTTTCATAATGACCTCAACTGAATTTAACTCTTTTTTTACATCAAATTACCACGGCCATCCTCATTAGGAAAGTTATCTGGGAACATTTCATAGCCACTGAGAGATAACTCAGCCTTATTTATTTTATATCTACAGTTCTTTGGTAAAGTTTCTGCTATCATGATAATGTCTGGCAATGCATTTGCATCACTCGTATATCTTAATTTAAATTCATCATACTTGTTCATAAAACTATCAGCATGTGTATAAATGCATCTTATTAACTTATTTACGTTTATATATACAATATTACTAAATACATACTTTGCATGTCTATGCGCACCTTTACCGTTTTCAGCGCCCACGGGGGACCCCTCACCACAAACTTGAAGTTTCCCAAATTCTCCTTTTCACTTTCCTTCTTGGCTTCTTGTACTTTCTCTTTATATAGTTCACGTTCATCTCTAGTCATATCATGTGTCACACTTATACCATACAACGGACTGTGAACATCAGTTGATTTTAATCTAGGGAGGCTCTTCAAGAACGATTTCTTTACATCAACATCAGACATCATTATCTTCAATGGTCTAGGCCTTGTATGCTCCTCCTCACTTTCACTATTAATTTCCTTACGTTTACCTATTCTTGTAACATTTTTCACACCTGACTTATCTACTTTAATAAAGTCAGCTAGAGCTTTTACATATTCCATATCTATCTGTTTCCGAGCTGATCTATCAATATCATTTACTTCCTTGACACCATATATAATAATATTCTTTTCTTAATAGTGCTGTCACGTATTCCCAATACCTTTTTATTTAGAGATTCTTTTATTTCAGAGAGATCACCATGTACCAAAGTTTTGCCGACAATTCCTTTCATAATGTCTTTAACCTGGTATCAGTAAACTTTTGAACTAATGTCTGACTCTAATTTCTTAACTCTCTCTTCCATGATTTGCAAAAAATCTGTATAACGTACCTCAACTTCCCTATCCGTGCGAATATTTTTCATAACTTTATCTTCGCAGATGGGACAGAACCAATGAACTGAAAGTTTCGTAAATACATCATATTGCTCGGAAGTTAAGTCTAAGCATATGCTACAGTAGCTTTCATCGCAATACTCCCATTGGATAATCTTGTCTGCATCATCGCTGTATTCCTTCTTACATACCTCACATTTCCAGATTTCCTTATTATCTTTCACAGATTTTGATAAAGAACTCGATCTGGAAAGGGTTGATTGCTTATGAACAGCATTATTTGTACTTGACTTCGTTGGCATTATTACTATTCTAATGACTTTATCTCATTAATTTGCAATGCTTTATCGATAGTATTTCAGCTAAATTGTTAACTTTCTCCTAATGACTATTAATTCTCAGATACTAGTCTTTGTACTTAGCTTGGCTGATTTTTGAAAATGGCGGCTATCAGTAATCATAATGGCAATTTTAATCCATTGGCATCGTACAGAAAAAACAAAAATTCAGGTGACACTTCTTGAATAATCCCAAGATATGTAACTCTCTATCACTATTTCAAAAGTTATTTTAACCAAATGTGGTAGCTAACCTCATAAATAACTGTAAATTTCACAGAGCAAGAAAAGAGAACGGCCATCTTGTGACCGGTAGTCACAACAATTACATAAAATGTCCTGAGTGATGCTAAATTGCAGCTTCCATTCTTTATGACTGTTTTGCAGTACGTGACTGTGGTAGGCCACCAATTACAGCTGATAGCATCAGAGATTTTACTACAACTACATATGGCTCTACTGCACATTATACATGTGACAATGGTTTTATAATGTCTGGACATTCACAAATAACATGCCAAAGCAATGGTATATGGGAAGCTACACCAATGTGTACAGGTGTGTTATTTGTTTTGTTCTTCGATCTTTCGCTATTTTAGGGTAAACAATGCTGTCGACTAGTGCACAACTTGTACTCACCTGTACCGGTATATGAACATGTAGATGAAAATGTAGGAGAGTATTGTGAGTTTGGAATATTATCACACTTTGGTTATAGGAATGTTTCCCATGATCTATACTCATTTTATGATAACGAGTTCTCAGACTCATCTTATAAAAATAGGACAAAAAAATGCAGCTGCGCATCTCAAAAAATGTTGCTATTAATAGAAATTTCATACAAAAACTTCGGAATCCTAAATATGTTCATTACATTTCAGTCGTATTTGTACGTAAAATTACACATAAATTCAATGTTACTATCAACATTTTCAACAAGGGATTTGGAAAATAATCAATTTTGTTATTTTCATAAATTTTACAAAAGCGAAATAATTACGACATCAATCTTTTGCCTGCAGCATATTTTTTTAAATATGACACTTATCTAATTTTTCATCCTTTACAGTAGGTTTCCGAGTTGTGCTCTGACCGGATAATGTACAAGGTACTGGTTTGTGACAGCTACTCACATTTTTCCGACGTCATCAGCTTAGCCTGTCAGGGAATTGCTTGAGAAACACAGAATCCTGAATTCCGTACACATAAATATATACACACAAGCACTAATTTATGCATTTAGAATTTTGAGGGATAGGGGTCATCAGACTATTCAGGTAGATAGAGCGGGGGCAAACTTATTTTCCTACAAGTGTGAAAGGAATATTTTATTTTCCTGCTGTGTGAATCATTGAATTTTATTTTGGTCGTGCAATGTAATAAACGTTATGTTTCGTTTTCGTGTTTTAACGTTACATAAATGTTTGCTTATGCAATAAGAGTATAATATTTTATTTCTTTGCAATGGAATTGAACCCTCTTGCTTACCCCCTTTGTAGCTCTTCTAAGTACGCACTAAACATTTTGACTAATCTGCAGTATAATTATCTTCTTAGGGGTGTCCAATAGACTATTAGTACTACGCACAACCTGTTTACATACAGTAATTATTATTGATGTGGGAAAGGGTTATATTATTTTCGTGACCCACGATTGCAGGAATTTACCATTTGTGATTCGTGAAAAGGTAATATTATTATCTTCAAGCAGTGGTCCCTACCCATTTCCCCCCTCAATGGCTCGTAAACAGCAGATATTTCTGACGTCATTTTGCCGCGTGACACACCTGTATGTTGTACATACAAAGGAGCATAACTCGGAAACCTACTGTAAGGTGGGAGTTTATAAAGAGGTGACGTTTACTGGAAAATGAGCATTATATTAGTTTCTTTGCACTTTGTAGATAAATCAACATTTCGGTTGACATGACAATTACATAAAATGTCCCGAGTGATGTTAAATTGTAGCTTCCATTCTTTATGACTGTTTTGCAGTACGTGACTGTGGTAGGCCACCAGTTACAGCTGACAGCATAATAGATTTTACTACAACTACATCTGGTTCTACTGCACATTACACATGTGACAATGGTTTTATAATATTTGGAAATTCACAAATAACATGCCTTAGCAATGGTACATGGGAAGCTGCACCAAGTTGTACAGGTGTGGTATTTGCTTTATTCTTTGATCAATCGCTATTTTAGGGTAAACAATGCTGTCGACTAGTACACAGCTTGTACTCGCCTGTACCAGTATATGAACATGTAGATGGAAATGTAGGAGTGTTGTGAGTTTGGAGTGCCATCACACTTTCCTTATAGGAATGTTTTCCGCGCTCTATGCTCATTTTATGATAACGAGTTCTGATACCTCATCTTATAAAAATAGAACACAAAAACGCCGAAGCCCATCTAAAAGAAAAATGTTGTAATTACTAGAAATTTCATACAAAAAACTTTAGAATCACCTAAACATTTTAATAAATTTCAGTCATATTTGTACGTAAAATTACACAGAAATGCAATGTTACTATCACAATTTTCAACAAGAGATTTGAAAAATTATCAATTTTGTTATATTCCTTCAAATTAACAAGAGCGAAATAATTACGTCATCAATCTTTTGCCTACATCATATTTTTTTTTAAATATGACATTTATATAATTTTTGATCCTTTAAGGTGGGCGTTTATGAAGAGGCGATGTTTACACTAAAGTGAGCGTTTCATTGATTTCTGAGCACTTCGTTGATAAATCAAGATTTTGGTTGACATGACAATTACGTAAAATGTCATGAGTTATGTTAACTGGTTGCTTCCATTCTTTATGACTGTTTTGCAGTGCGTGACTGTGGTAGGCCACCCGTTATAGCTGACAGCATCATATATTTTACTACAACTACATTTGATTCTACTGCACATTACACATGTGACAATGGTTTTATAATATCAGGAAATTCACAAATAACGTGCCTTAACAATGGTACATGGGAAGCTGCACCAATTTGTACAGGTTTGTTATTTGTTTTGTTCTTCGATCTTTCGCTATTACAGAGAAAACAATGCTATAGATTAGTGCTCAACTTGCACTCGCCTGTACCGGTATACGAACATGTAGACGAAAATGTAGGAGAGTATTGTGACTTTGGAATATTATCACACTTTGGTTATAGGAATGTTTCCCATGATCTATACTCATTTTATGATAACGAGTTCTCAGACTCATCATATAAAAATAAGACAAAAAAAACGCTGATGCGCATCTCAAAATTGTTGTTATTAATAGAAATTTCATACAAAAACTTCGAATCATAAACATGTTCATTAAATTTCAGTCGTATTTGTACGTAAAATTACACATAAATTCAATGTTGCTATCTACATTTTCAGCAAGGCATTTGGAAAATAATCAATTTTGTTATTTTCATAAATTTTACAAAAGCGAAATAATTAGGACATCAATCTTTTGCCTGCAGCATATTTTTTTAAATATGACATTTATCTAATTTTTCATCCTTTACACAGTAGGTTTCCGAGTTATGCTGTGACCGGATAATGTACAAAGTACTGGTTTGTGACAGCTACTCACATTTTCCCGACGTCTTCAGCTTTGCCTGTCAGGGAATTGCTTGGGAAACACAGAATCCTGAATTCCGTACACATAAATATATACACACAAGCACTAATTTATGCAATTAGAATGTTGAGGGATAGGGGTCATCAGACTATTCAGGTAGATAGAGAGGGGGCAAACTTATTTCGCTACAGGTGTGAAAGGGATATTTTATTTTCGTGCTGTGGGAATCATTTTGTTTTATTTTGGTCGTACAATCTGACAAACGTTATGTTTCGTTTTCGTGTTATAGCGTTACATAAATGTTTGTTTATGCATTAAGAGTATTATTTTTTATTTCTTTGCAATGAAATTGAACCCTCTTGCTTACCCCCTTTGTAGCTCCCAAGCTCTAACCAGTTTGACTAATCTGCAGTATAATTATCTTCTTAGGAGTGTCCAATAGACTATTAGTACTGCGTACAACCTGTTTACATACAGTAATTATTATTGAGGTGGGAAAGGGTTATATTATTTTCGTGACCCACGATTGCAGGAATTTACCATTTGTGATTCGTGAAAAGGCACTATTATTATCTTCAAGCGGTGGTCCCTATCCATTTCCCCCCTCAATGGCTCGTAACAGCAGATATTTCTGACGTCATTTTGCCGCGTCACAAACCAGTATGTTGTATATACAAAGGAGCATAACTCGGAAACGTACTGTAAGGTGGGAGTTTATAAAAAGTTGATGTTTACTGGAAAATCAGCATTATATTAGTTTATGTGCACTTTGTAGATAAATCAACATTTCGGTTAACATGACAATTACATAAAATGTCCCGAGTGATGTTAAATTATAGCTTCCATTCTATATGACTGTGTTGCAGTACGTGACTGTGGTAGGCCACCAGTTACAGCTGACAGCATCATAGATTTTACTACAACTACATCTGGTTCTACTGCACATTACACATGTGATAATGGTTTTGTAATATCTAGAAATTCACAAATAACATGCCTTAACAATGGTACATGGGAAGCTGCACCAATTTGTACAGCTGTGGTATTTGTTTTATTTTTTGATCAATCGCTATTTTAGGGTAAACAATGCTGTCGACTAGTACACAGCTTGTACTCGCCTGTACCAGTATATGCACATGTAGATGAAAATGTAGGAGTGTTGTTAGGTTGGAATGCCATCACACTTTGGTTATAGGAAAGTTTTCCACGCTCTATGCTCGTTTTATGATAACGAGTTCTGAGACCTCATCTTATAAAAATAGAACACAAAAAAACGCTGAAGCGCATCTAAAAAAAATGTTGTAATTACTAGAAATTTCAAACAAAAACCTTTAGAATCACCTAAACATTTTAATTAAATTTCAGTCATATTTGTACGTAAAATTACACAGAAATTCAATGTTACTATCAAAAGTTTCAACAAGAGATTTGGAAAATGATCAATTGTGTTATATTCCTTCAAATTAACAAGAGCGAAATCACTACGTCATCAATCTTTGCCTACATCAAATTTCATTAATTATGACATTTATTTAATTTTTGATCCTTTAAGGTGGGCGTTTATAAAGAGGTGACGTTTTCTGTAAAATGAGGGTTTCATTAATTTCTGAGCACTTTGTAGATAAATCAAGAATTTGGTTGACATGACAATTACATAAAATGTCACAAGTTATACCATCACACTTTGGTTATAGGAATGTTTCCCACGCTATATGCTCATTTTATGATAACTAGTTCTGAGAACTCATCTTATAAAAACAGAACACAAAAACGCTGAAGCTCATCTAAAAATTTTTTTGTTATTACTACAAATTTCATACAAAAAACTTTAAAATCACGTTAACTTTCAGTCGTAAAATTACACAGAAATTCAATGCTACTATCAATATTTTCAATAGCGATTTGGGGTACGATAATTTTTTTATATTCCTTCAATTTAACAAGAGTGAAATAATTACGTCATCAATCTTTTGTCTACATCATATTTTTTAATATGACATTTATTCAATTTTTCATTCTTTAAGGTGGGCGCTTATAATGAGGTGATGTTTACTGGAAAATGAGCATTTTATTAATTTCTGTGAACTTTGTAGATACATCAACATTTGTTGACATGACAATTACATGAATTGTCCTGAGTGATGTTAAATCCATTCTATATGACTGTTTTCCAGTACGTGACTGCGGTAGGCCACCAGTTATAGCTGACAGCATCAGAGATTTTACTACAACTACGTCTGGTTCTACTGCATCTTACACTTGTTACAATGGTTTTGCAATGTCTGGAAGTTCACAAATAACATGCCTTAACAATGGTACATGGGAAGCTGCACCAATTTGTACAGGTTTATTATTTGTTTTATTCTTTGATCATTCGCAATCTTAGGTTAAACGATGTTGTCGACTAGTGCTCAATTTGTACTCGCCTGTTCCGGTATATGAACATGTAGATAAAGAATGTTGTTATTACTAGAAATTTCATTCAAAAAAATTTAGAATCACCTAAACATTTTAATTTAATTTCAGTCGTATTTGTACGTAAAATTACACAAGAAACTCAACGTTACTATCAAAATGTTCAACAGTGATTTGGAAAATGATCAATTTTGTTATATTCCTTCAATTTAACGAGAGAGATATAATTACGTCATAAATCTTTGCCTACATTATATTTTATTAAATAAGTCATTTATTCAATTTTTGATCCTTAAAGTGGGCTTTTATAAATAGGTGATGTTTACTGAAAAATGAGCGTTTTATTAATTTCTGTGCACTTCGTTGACAAATCAAGACTTCGGTTGACATGACAATTGCATAAAATGTCATGAGTTGTGTAAATTGTAGCTTCCATTGTGTATGACTGTTTTGCAGTACGTGACTGTGGTAGGCCACCAGGCCAGTTATAGCTGACAGCATCAGATATTTTATTACAATTATATTTCATTCTACTGCACATTACACATGTGACAATGGTTTTATAATATCTGGAAATTCACAAATAACATGCCTTAACAATTTGTTCAGGTTTTTTAATTGTTTCATTCTTCGATCATTCGCTATTTTAGAGCAAACAATGCTATAGATTAGTGCTAAACTTGTACTCGTCTGTACCGGTATACGAACATGTAGATGAAAATGTAGGAGAGTATTGTGAGTTTGGAATATTATCACACTTTGGTTATAGGAATGTTTCCCATGATCTATACTCATTTTATGATAACGAGTTCTCAGACTCATCTTATAAAAATAGGACAAAAAAATGCTGATGCGCATCTCAAAAGATGTTGTTATTAATAGAAATTTCATACAAAAACTTCGAATCATAAACATGTTCATTAAATTTCAGTCGTATTGCACTTAAAATTACACAGAAATTCTACGTTACTATTAAAATTTTTAACAAGGATTGAGAAAATGATCAATTTTGTTCTATTCCATCAATTTAATAAAATCGAAATAATTAGGTCATCAATCTTTTCCCTGGACAATTTTTTTTAAATATGACATTTATTTAATTTTTGATCCTTTAAGGTGGGAGTTTATAAAGAGGTGATGTTTACTGGAAAATGAGCGTTTTATTAGTTTCTGTGCACTTTGTACGTACATCAACATTTCGGTTGACATGACAATTACATAAAATGTCCTGAGTGATGTTCAATTGTAGTTTCCATTCTTTATGACTGTTTTACAGTACGTGACTGTGGTAGGCCACCAGTTATAGCTGACAGCATCAGAGAATTTACTACAACTACATCTGGATCTACTGCACATTACATATGTGACAATGGTTTTATAATGTCTGGAAATTCGCAAATAACATGCCTTAGCAATGGTACATGGGAAGCTGCACCAATTTGTACTGGTTTGTTAATTGTTTTGTTCTTCGATCATTCGCTATTTTAGAGCAAACAATGCTATAGATTATTGCTCAACTTGCTCTCGCCTGTACCGGTATGTGAACTTTCAGATGAAAATGTAGTAGAGTATTGTGAGTTAAGGTGGGCGTTTATAAAGAGGTGATGTTTGCTGGAAAATGAGCATTTTATTAATTTCTCTGCACTTCGTAGATAAATTAGCATTTGGTTGACATAACAATTACATCAAATGTCCTGAGCGATGTTAAATTGTAGCTTCCATTCTTTATGACTGTTTGCAGTACCTGACTGTGGTAGGCCACCAGTTATAGCTGACAGCATCATAGATTTTGTTACAACTACATCTGGCTCTACTGCACATTACACATGTGACAATGTTTTTATAATATCTGGAAATTCACAAATAACATGCCAAAACAATGGTACATGGGAAGCTGCACCAATTTGTACAGGTGTGATATTTGTTTTATGCTTTGATCATTCGCTATTTTAGTGTATTTGTACTCTGGTCGTACATATGAAAAAACACGAGGAAGATTCACTCGATAGATGTTACCCTTCACCCTGTCCAATTATTGTTATGCCTAAGAAATTACTTTTTCAATTATAATAAGTGCCTATTGTCAACCGATCCGATTACCATCTTTCTATAAACAAGGTTGATGGGCTAATCGCAATCATACAAAAGCAAGGCCTTATAGTAGGTGTCCGAGTTATGCTCACACTAGATAAGGTACTAAATACTGGATTGTGACAGCTACTCAGAATTTTTCGGACATCATCAGCTTAGTCTCTCAGGGAATTGCTGAGGAAATACAAACTATTGAATTCCGTATATATATAAATATATACACACGAACACTAGTTTATGTATTAAGAGGGATATGGGTCATCAGACTATTCAGGTAGATAGAGAGGGGGTAAACTTATTTTCCTACTGGTGTGAAAGGGATATTTTATTTTCGTGCTGTGAGAATCTTTGAACTTTATTTTGGTCCGTGCAATGTGATAAACGTTGTGTGTTGTTTTCATGTTATAGCATTACATACATTTTTGTTTATGCAATAAGATTATCATTTTTCTTTCTTTGCAATGAAATTGAACCCTCTTGGTTACCCTCTTTGTAGCTCCTCTAACGAAAATCCATGGAGTACGCTCTAACCATTTTAAATAATTTACAGTATAATTATCTTCTTAGGAGCGTCCAATAGACTATTAGTACAGCGTACAACCGGTTTATATACAGTAATTATTGTTGATGTGGGAAAGGGTTATATTATTTTTGTGACCCACGATTGCAGGAATTTATCATTTGTGATTCGTGATAATGCAATATTATTTCCTCTAAGCGGTGGTCCCTACCCATTTCCCCCCTCAATGTTACTGACGTCATTTTACCGCATCACAACCTGTATGTTGTATATACAAAAGAGCATAACTCGGAAACCTAGAGTAACAGCTTTTGGAAAAAAATTAAAAAGCCTTCCCCTTTTTACTTGGAACTATTTTGGACAAATGTCCTTTATTACCAACCTCTGTTCGGAAAGAGTCATAAATGTCTTTACAAAATTTGTAAAGAAATACAAATTAAAACCAATGTATGAAATATAAGTGGACATGTATAAATATATACTTTCATGCAAAGAAACGGTATCCTTTTTCGGAATTTTGAATGCTGAAAACCATATCCCTTTCGCGCGGGGCATACCAGTACACATCGTTCAAGAGAGTCACTCTCCTGGAGATCATACGAAATGCCAAATGTTTTAGCAAGCAGGATCGAGCTCTATCTGTTAAATACATTTGTTAATTTACCTAAATCTATATGATTCTTTTAGGTTCTGTTGGAACAATCAATTAATTTTCGCTTGTGATTCATTTCCGTTTCGTAGAGTTTATGCCGGTACAAGTTTTATTTGGATGAACACTGGACTCAGACTGATGAAATGCCGGGTACCAATCCAGATTTCAAACATGAAAAGAAATTCTCAATCAAGCATGTCACACAGCAGGTACATTATTTAACGTTACTATGAGTAATGGAATATTAATTGTAGCATTTTGAGGAAATTCTGCCTTGTGCTTGGAGAAAATGTTGTAAGATATATTTTGTTAAAATTTATAATATTGTATGCAGAGCTAGAAATTGTGTTTAAGGCCTAATATTTTATTATTATATAACACTATGGACTCACGATGATGTTTTTATATTCATAGCATGTGGATTATCTAGTTAGCACTCCGTTAGTTATTGAAGTACTGGGGAAACAGAAGGAAAATAAGCCAGCAGGGGGAGACACTGATGCCAAACCATTGATTTGTAGCCAGGTGCGTTAAGTAAACTAATGTAGTTACAGAGTTTTTCTTTGAAAATTAAGTAGACTAGCTGGAACCCATGATACTGTAATATTGAACAACAAAAATTTTAAAATAAATATATGTTTATTTCAGAAAAATAACTTTTACAATTAATATACAAAAATGAAGAAAATACACATATTAAAACAGTGTTAACTACAAGAGAGGGTATTTACATTAAATTACGCACAAAATACTATTTACAATACTTCTGTATATACAACATTCTTTGTGAATGTATTTCCATCAAAGAGCCGTTGTGTGCTTGTCTCACGTTTTGGAGCAACATCACCCTCCAAGAAAATGAATTAAAAATAAGACATATATGTATTTTTTGCAATTTGACTGAACAAATTTATAGAAATAACATGATAACTATATTTTTTGTAATGCAATTCTTGTACTTTTTTACTTTTGAAAACACATTTTTTAAGGCAAAACCCCGGGTAAATATTTTCAGACTGCACTGAGATGCACTAGTTAGCAGAAAACAGCTTCAGAAAATCAAAGTTTTTATCGAGAGAGTTAGTCCCTCATACTCTCCCTGCTTGAGAGGGCGACGTATCCCCTCCAGCATTCACCCCCTCTGATATATGATTCGATTTCAATAACAAACGATGAAAAAGAGACGAAAGAGAAATCAGCGTCCCCATATCGCTTCATAGCGAAGTAAAACAGCTCAAGACCTGCAAGCCACATTGATCGCGGAGAAAACCGTCACAGTCAGACAAAAAAGCCTTAGGGGCCGGTAGGGAAATTATATAATAGATATGCAATATAACTGAATATAAAAACATATTTATTTAAGTTGAAGTAACCCTTGTAACATAGCCACTAGTTAGTGCACCCCGTACCGTACTTTCTCAACTAACGTCTGGGCCTTAACCATAATCTATTTTGGTTATATTCCTTCAAATTAACAACAGCGACATAATTACGTTATTAATCCTTTGTCAACCGAGATAACCCTTTCTCTCTGCGTGATCCATCGTCGCCTTCCATTGAAATGAAAAATCCCTGCCCGGGAGACGAATTTTGAAAAAAACCTTCCCCTTGAAACAAAAATCATCAAAAAAACTACTCCTTGACCAGGAAGATTAAGTACGCAAACTCGGAAGTGGATCAGATTTATATTAAGGTAGATGTTTTAAGGTCTTTTAAGGTAGTTTCCCCGGGCACTTTCTTTGCCGGTTTCTTTGAAATTTATGGAAAAAAACCTACCCTTTAAAGCGGAGAGATAGAACTTGAGTTAGAAAGCACTAGATGACAGACCTTGACCGGACAAGGTAAATTAAATAGCAAAAGAACACCCCTTGACCCGGACGCTGTACCGAAATATAGACCCCTTGAGCGCCGACCATCCCCGTCATCATTTTATATTGAGTGACCCCCACCGAGGATACAGTGTGCTTATAAATCACAATACAGAAAGTTGAAAAATAAACTTTCTTATAGTATCAATTATAGCCAACAGAAGAGTTTGTTGTGTGGTGAACTTAATTGCTATTATGAAAGAACTGCTTCATGTAGAAGTGAACTGCATATGGATTATATCAAATTAATATGTAAAATTGTTGTTTGCAGGATTATCAAGAGGATGAGGGAGACGAGACAAACCTACTAGTAGGTATTTCTTTACATAATCTCCATTATGCTTTTGGTATATTATAGTAATAAAAATCAATCTCCTATCAAACATTTCAGTTGTGTTAAAAAATGGTAAAACGTACAATGTATTTGTCTATTCCAAGTACTTCTCTTGAGCCAAGTATTAATTGTATAATGTTGGTACAATGTTCAGAAGATGTATTATAGTTCAAGTATTTATACAAGTCACTTACATACATCATCATATTCTTATATATATATATATATATATATATATATATTTGACAAAATCAGTATACGGTCTGGTTAAACAGCTGTGTAAAAAAAAGTACATTGTTATAGTTATATTTTTGAAATTTACCGTTTGTTCTATTGCTTATTACATTTCTATTCTAGAAACACACAATGTCTTTATAATTAATGTACATTGTATACATATTGAATTTAGAAGATACACAATTTAATAAAAAAACTAAAGATGTTTAGTATTCTGGATACACTTGAAATAAAAATAAAAATACACTTGAAATAAACCCATTTGTTTGATTTTTGTTTCAGAAAGTTATCCGAGAAATGGTCCTTAATGCTATGATGGATAAAACACATATAGCAATAGATTATTTGAATATGGAAAATATTTTGGAACCTTATACTAAGAAAGCCTATGTAAGTGTATCTTCACATAATTTATTTTTCAAAATATATA
>JAOXYB010031454.1:0-14607 GCA_028565635.1 Phoronis ovalis
CCCAAATTTCGTACACCCCCCAAAATTAAAAAAAATAATTATTTTAATTTTGTACGAATTTGAGAAGAATTACCGTATATCAGGTCATAACAAATTTTATCTCAGTCTGCAACTTCATGATTTGTAAAGTTAAAAGTTTACTTGTATATGTCTATCTTTCATTTTAATTACGAAAACATATTAATTATGTTGATCGAATTTTATGTCCACCTCAAAGTATGTCAAGACCTTAATACTTACATAATTGCTATGTTCAAATTTATAAGTATTTGATAACAGACCTGATATTTTATCTGCTGTATTTAATATAAGTCAATGTAAAAGTTTAATGAGTAAGGTGATGTCTGGTTATAGGCGTGGTATCTTATCTATTTATTATTAATTTACTAGTTAATATTGAAAAAAAAGCTGTCCTAACATCCTCCTTATTAAATAAAATTGAGATTCTACTTTATAAAAAATATAGTTATAAAACGATTGTTATGAAATTGTTATGTTTCCTAATGCATAAGGAATGATATATTGCTCTTTTATTAATTTTAGATACCAAAATTGAACCTGTGTGAGCATCTTGTTTCTAGAAAGTGTTTGTAATTTGTAATCAATGTTCATTAACAGCAGCTTAATATTACCATTTGTGTGGGTAAATTTGGCTGAATACACTATCTTTTGACTGCCCCCCCCCCCCACTGTCATTCAAAGTCACTGTGTGTGTGTGTGTGTCTCCGTAAATTTTCACATATTTATTTACCACAGGGTACTTAATTTACAAGAGAATTTTGCACGGTATTTATTTCTGGAGAGTTATTTACAGCAGGGTATACTTTTCATGTTTTTTCATTTACAACGGTATATTTTTGTTCACCTTTATTTACCACAGGGTCAGGGTTTTTTACCCTGGGCTGCACACCGGTACCAACATTTTTGTCAAGTGCCCCCAGGAGTTCCACTCTTAATTTTATGTTATGATACAACGGAACTCATTAAAAACATTTAGTAGGAAGTTCAACTCTTGCTAAGCCATTGATTTTTGTAACAAACATTTGTTTTAAACCAATCACCATTCAAGAGTTGAGCCAACAGTTATGTTCAGTGCTTTAGAATTAGAATACCTGTTTAATACTTAATACAAATACAATGTCATACACACTAAATACAGAACTACTGTCCTACATCTATATTACAAACTGACGAAAGGAGTCAATTTTTTTCACTCATATTATACATAAGCGCTCACCACTATAAGTGTGTAACCATGTCCGGTAGATTAATTATGTTCTCATTTTTAGAGTTTTCTGTCACAAAAAAGACCCAATTTTAATGTTGTATCTGGGAAAAATACTCCAGAAACGCTACCTTTAAATGAAATTGAAAAAACGTCTGCCATCGTTATGGACTTTGTTGAAAAGTGAACCCATTTTCAGGGATTTATTGGTGAAAAAAGTATTCGTCATATATGTAAGTGCCCCCCCCCAGTTCTACACTGTCATGTAAAACATATCATTCCTCTATCCAGTTGAGCACAGTACAGATGCCTAGTATATAATCTTTTATTTTCAACTATCATATAAATAGTTCATGAGTGATAATATCTTTATCTTAGTTGATATATTTAACTGTCCAGTTCATATTGCCTTATTGCTTAATGTTTGTTATAAGGCGGCTAAGCAAAATGGCACTAATTCAACTGAAACATCAGTGGCATACTCACTATCAGTATGGATGGGCTTTAAATACTGGGTATTCAAAGCAAATTTGTAAATCAAAATCTTATTGAAAAATTCAAAGCTTCATCTATTTAGAATGGTTGGTCTTCAGTTTTACCTTTGGTTCAAGAAAAAAAAATGGAGATTATACGGGACCCAATATCTGCAATATATCAAATAGTGGAATTGATCTCAAGTTTTTATTTATTATTGAACTTGTGCCTATTGTTACTTGTTTTAGTGATAAAGCTGTAAATGTTTGTAAATAAACAAATTAGTGATGAGATATTCGGACTATCTACATTCGTTTGTCAGTATTCTTTTCTCTCCACCAGGCATTCACCTTATACACTTGTTTCGCAATCCTTTGTATTCTATATATTAAAAGCATTTGAATAAATTTTAACTCTTTACTTTGTATTGTTTTACAGGAAGTTTTATAAATGTTCAAGACAACTGTGGTTGGTATCCTATTCATCATGCTGCTTTTTCAGGTCATATAGACTGTTTAAAAATACTTCTTGAGCAAGGTATTATTTATAATCGAGAACTGATAATTGTCTGAAAGGTAATCAATTGTGATCATTTATTAGGATCATTCTACTTCAAATCACTGTGTGTAATAGACTATTTGAATGCTATTGAGTGCCTGTGGGGTATTCAAGGTTCTATTGAGTGCCTGTGGGGTATTCAAGGTTTTTTGACTACAGGGATATGACGCCCAACCCAATCCAAAAATTTTAGCTTGTGGTAGCAAACCCAATCCAAATTTTTTTGAAATGTTATGGTAGCAATCCAAATTTTGAAATATAAGGGTAGCAATCCAAAATTTTAAAATATCCATTTTTATGCAAACTAACTGATACAAACCAAATTGCAAAATTAATTTATGGATCATACAAACCTAAACTTAATCCAAATTATTTGCTACAAGCAGTGGGTAGCAATCCAAATTTTTGAATATCTCTATGGTAGGAACCATACAGTAAGAAGTATACAATCCAAATCCAAAATTTTCAACTAGGTGCACACCCTCACCAAAAATAACTTGAATACCCCCCCAGGATTGAGTGGCACCACAGTACCTGAATCCATGGGCATATAAAAATTGTGTTCAACATTTCACATTTACCTTGATTTTATTTCAATATATGGGTCTGTGAAAGGGTATGATTTTCATTCTGTGAGGTCTGAATGTCAAATGGTCATTTTTCTAAACCCACAGGTTCGGTCCCAAAGGGATATTTTCTTCAGCACATTGTATATACGTTTAAACATTACTTTTTGATTTTGGCAATGTGTACTAGGGTATCAACTTTCAGAGTAAGTGCTAGCTCTAGCTGGACTATTTACACCAATAATAGACTTTTAGTAGCACATTTCTTGATGTTCTAAAAAAATTACTGCGGCCAAATTAAGAACTCTTTGATATTTACCTGGACAGCATTAGTAGTAAATGCCAAAAGGATTGTCACACTTCAAACTTAAATGCACGAATTACCATTAATCAAGAATAGTGAACTATTTGGTTTTTTTTTAGATGTAACTGATGTGAATGTGCAATGTTATGAGGGTAAAACACCATTATATCTTGCTGCTAGCAGTGGATTTACTGGGTGTGTGCAGTTATTGCTTCTTCACAAAGCGCTTCCAAGATTATGTGACAGCTTCCGAAATACCCCGCTTCACGTTGGTAAGAGTACAGTAGTGAATGTGCATGTGAGCTACTATGTCATCAGAAATTACAAGATAATAAACATCTTATGGTTGGGGACATATATGTACATGTCCCCAAAAAAAAATTTGCTTATTTTATGAATCATCATACCATGAAGAGGCATGGACATCGGGATTTTACACTAACTTATAATATGAACAACAGGTTCACGAACATACAAGGGGACTGGGCACCAAAAAAGAGTTAAACTTTTAAAAGTTAGTTTTCAAAATTGGCCCTAATAAAGGTAACTCGTTTCTAAATTGGAATATTATGTCATTATTAAAATTTTTGAAAAGTACTGAATGTGGTGTTTTTACTTCTTTGTGAATTAATTGTAGCATTTTTGAGATTTCAAGCCTTGAAAAAACAATGACGGATATATTTCATTATATATGGTTATATCATGAAATTTATTATTTTTTTATGATTTAATTTGGTTTAGAGAAATGAAATGAGATATAGCTAAGAAATCTTTGAATCTTGCATAAAATTTTTAAAATATCAAATTTTGTATTTGGAAAAATACCATATTGGACCAGACTGAATACAGTGGATTCTTAGAATTATATTATATATGCAATAAATTGATTAAATATAATTAAAAATTGTATGACAATAATCAGTAACGACATAACAGAATCCTTAAAAAATTGCAGCTTTCTATAATTTGAGTGACTGCTGCATTACAGGTTTTGTAATTGTATGGTCAATTTTTCAGCTGTAGAGAATAAACACCTCGAATGTGCTAGAACTTTAATGGATAATGTTGCTGATATTAATGCCCGAAATATCAACGATAGTGCACCAATTCACATTGCTTGTAAGCATGGTTGCGTTGATATGGTTCAACTTCTAGTTGATTTTACCAGCTGTTTTGATTTTGAAGAATACTACACAACACCATTGCCCCTTGCTGCTGATTTGAATTATGATAATCTGGATTTCTTCATTACTGCTGCTATACACCCTGGAGGTAATCAGTGGTTAGTGTAACGACAGTGACTACAGTTTACAGAATTTACAAACTTTTGTTTTATTCAAAACTTAGTTAATAATGAGGGAGGTAGGGTACCCCCAGGGTGCAATGCTCGCACTTAAAAATTGGCAATGCTCGCACTTAAATTAACCACCAAAAAAATCTCGTGGCAAATAAAAAAAAGAAATGGCCACCTAAAGAAAATGCTTGCTGCTCGGACTTAACAGACCCCATTGCTCGCTGCTCGCGAAAAACCCCCTATAGCCCTCAATAATATATAATTTATATATATATGCAAATAGGAGAATTTTTAAATTAACTTGGCTAGATTCATTGACACTTTGAGTTGAATTTTATAAAAGCATGCATTCTTGGTAAAGTATTAGTAATTATGAAAAATAACTTATTTTACTTAATTATTATATGATTATGTAATCAGTAAGGGGACCATCTTGGGTAAAAGCTCATGTATTTCAAACTTCATGTATTTCAAAACGTAAACTTCAAAAAAATATAATTACAACACCCCTGCAGATACTAAAGCTATTTATATTATGAAATCATTATACTATTTTACATTGCATGAATAGGGACTTAGCATGCAAAAAATTGAGGAATGCGCCCCACTGGTAAATTTTGGAAAACTGTAGTTTGAAAGGTTCCTATTGGTAGTCTGGTTCCAGCGTCTTAGATCTTGTCTTACAAGATACGATGTATCATAGCTGTCATGTTTCCCATTGCGAGCGTGAGATTCCCGCTTTGTAGCTTGTTTTATGCAATTCTGTTCAAAATATTGAATTCTGTCAACTTGTCAATTCGATTCAAGAACAATATGAATTACTAAGTGAAATGTAATTCACTTTGTTGGTGACCATAATATCACCTGCAAAATCTCTGTACAGGTACTATTTTGTAACTCCACATGCATATAGTACACCTGTAACTTAGAAGTAGACAGTATTAAAAATTGAATCGGTATACAAAGTTTAATATGTGCGTGATGAAATACTTAGGCATGTTAACATGTATTTATGTACAATTTACTTAAAAACAATATACTATAGACAGCACAACACGCTTTGACTGGATAGATCATGCTACTATAGTTAACGTATATTATATTATTTTACAGTTTGCTCAATTAATGTTCAAGACAATACTGGTTGGTACCCCATTCATTATGCTGCTAACATAGGTAGTGTTGGCTGCCTAAAAATACTTCTTTTGCAAGGTATTAAAATGTAAAGAATACAATTCTTAATTTATGTTTATTTCAATAATTCTTGTTCACATTTGATCACCACTATGACTCTATCAAATCCCCGATGTTGCACAGTGTGACCACAAAATATGTTTAAATTTAGTAAAATTGAATCTTTCTTTGAATACCTTTTTGGGGAGGTTTCTGCCAATCTACTCTAATGGCTGCTAATTTTTTTATATTACAATAAACAAAAAATGGAGAAATTTACAATTATAGTAAAAAACTTCGAGAAACAATAAAAATTATGATAGGCAGTAGCAGACACCAAAACTGTTTCTCTAGCAAATTATGTTGGTAAAAGCTTCACTAACAAATAAGAAAGTGTTTAGTGCTTAATTTATTTGGCAGAATATAATGATGTAATTGATTTTTCCTTCCATCTGCAAATAGTAACTTAATTATTGCCCTTATAATAAACTCTGCAGAAAATTCTGTTTTGTCACAAATACAGATTAATGTCTCATACCTTCACCCAATTTTTTTAGCAGCCTTAAGTACTAAATGTATTTACTACTGAAATTGTCTATATAATGACAACAAGGGTGAAGTTTCGGGATAAAGCTTCTAGCTATAACAAACTATGGGATTTGACAGTTAACATTAAAGGATAACATTAATTTTACAAATTGTGGTTTCTTTCATTTTCAAATAGAAGTAGTCCAATTAGAGGGAGAAAACAGAAATTAAATACTCGTTAATATATAACCTGATCCTCTGAAGGCTTTACTTGAGAACTTTTAGTTGCGGATACCATCAATAACGTAATTTTATATTTTTGTTTTCAGGTACAGCTGATGTGAACTTGAGATGTTGTGACCTTCTAACACCATTACATCTAGCAGCTATCAGAGGGTATGCAGATTGTGTGCAGTTCTTGCTCGAAAACAAAGGAGATCCAAAATTAGTTGACAAATGTGGAAACACTCCACTTCACAGTGGTAAGACTATCAATAATGAAGCTAATATTCTATTAGATTGAACTCACTCCTTAGCCCCTTTAGTTGGGTAAAATTTTAACATTTTTGGTGGTAAGTAATTTTTGCATAAAGGAAATTGGTATTTGGCTTTTTGATAACAAATTAAAATATACACCTAGTTAAAGTATACATTTTGGAAAGGTTATACTTAAAGATTTATAAATCCAATAGACAAAAGGTTGATTCATGTTCTGATAAACGGTCATTTTTAGAAAATATCATGGTTTTTAAATTATAAACTTCTAAACAGCATATTAAGTCAAAAAGTCCTCCACTATGAATTTGAAATTGCAAAAATCATCTTAAATTTACATTATATATGACACAACTCTAACAATAGTAATCTTCTGCATCCAACTTTGTATATAGATTCTATAGTCAAATGTGCACTTTGTACACCTTAAAAATAAGGTAATCCTTATTGTCTCTCACTTGTCTCTTACTTGCTATCAGCTGAACCACTGCTCAAAATTTCACCACGAATATCTCAAACAATCTCCTCTTGGAAAGCGTCTTGGTGAAAAATGCCAACTTTCTGTATTTTCAGTATTTTTACGTAATGTTTAAACAAAGTTAACTTCAGTTAAAGTCAATTGCAACCATATAGTGAGAGTACTAATTTTCTGTCATACTGGTTGATTTACAAAACTATCTCAGATTTTAAAAAGTTTGCTTTGTTTAAAAGTTAGGAAAACAAACGCAATGTATTAAAGGAGACCAAATCGCTTACCACTTTTAAAAACCTCCAAAGGATTATTTTGTAAATTTGAATTATTGCTACATTACACCTCGAACTACACCTTTTGTGACACTGTTTCAGCTGTAATGAATAAGCACCTCCGGTCCACCAAAATTTTGTTGGATGCTGGTGCAAACATAGCTGCCCAAAATATGAATTATCGTACGTCAATTCACTGTGCCAGCAATCATAAAGAGTGTTTGGAAATCCTGATTGATGCTGCCAAAAAAAACGGTAACAAATCAATGTTAGTGTGACAAAGTTTTGAGATTCCTGACTATGTAAAACATGGAGCGCAAATTAATTTAAAAAAATTAAATTAGGAAATATATTAATTTTGTACTTAAAAACTTTTTGTGATGCACATAGTGTTACCTATCAAATCGAATAACTTTTGAACAATTAAGGCAAATTTTGTAAATCTTAAACACAATTTGTGATGTCTGTAGCTTCAACTTTTGTAAAACTTCTAATCAAATTTCATGACATCAATTCTGATTCAAAATGGCTGTTTCAGAGGGCTATAAAATTTGCTAAGTTAAAGTTAATTGTAAGTTACAATTATGTACTAGGCATTGATAATAAATCTGGCAAAACTTTGTTACAACAGATAAGTAAGAAAGCAATGATCTTGCAGTCAGAATGAAGCCGAGTTAATTATTATATGTTTGACACTTTGCCAGGACCATTTTGTTGATATTTCTGATAGAATCATTTTATATTTTAGGTTTATCTTATCTTATTGACACAGGAGCAACTTTTGGGTTGACACCGTTATTCATGTCAGCTCAAGACGGAAACAAAGAATGTGTCACTTTATTATTAAACAATGGGGCAAACCCACATTGTTGGTCAGCATGTAATTACGATACAGCAACTAATTGCATACTACATACGCCTCTTCATGCTGCGATTGCCAGTGGGGATTATGAGTGAGGAGTTTGTTGTATATCTGAGATTCCACGACTTGCAATTATTTATCTATTACGACCAGTCTTAACTGCTATTGATAATAGCATTAAAACTCAGTCTCTGTTTCTTAATTTACCATTGACATTAAGTTATCAGTGACACTGTTGGAAAATACAGTAAGGGATCGAAAATGGCGGCTCTTAAAGGGTTAACATCTGAATTAAGTTTAATAAATAGGTACATCTTGCTATTGTTATGATAGATACAAAAGCACAGGGCAGATCACAGATATACTGATGAACGTGATATTTTGTTGAGCGCACGAGTGCCAGTAAGCCTTTACAACTCGTAAAAACAAAACGCAAAAAGTGCCAACTTTTTCGATACCTTGACAATGGCTTCAGATGGCTCCTATCAAGACTCAACTTTCAGCGACTACATGATTTAAAATTATTTGAAATATTTTGAAATTCCAGGTCATCGAGCAATAATTAACTTACAAGTGCACAAATTGAAATTAGAATTACTCCCAGGGAACATTTTTCTTCTTTTATTTCAATCACAAAAAGTTCCAGCCACTTTTCGAAACCTTATTGCAGATGCTTCTACATTGCTAAAACTTAAACAAGTATTCTAACAAAAATATTATATTTTCAGTTGTATTAAAATATTGCTGGAAGTCAAGGAAAAAGCTGAAATTGAAGGAAATTGCCATGATGATACCTTATTGAATGTTGCTATAAATAGTCACCGGGTCAGATCGGACAAAGAATGCTTCGCTATTGATCAGTTGATCAAGTTTGGTGTTGATCCATGGACACTGATAGATTTCAACGGTGATGAGTGGTTTCGGCCTTTACTAGGATTGTCAGAAGATGATTATATTCCGATATGCATCTACCTCAAGCATAATCGTATTCCCGTATTGGTGACGGCATTACAGTGCAATTTTATTAATGCAGCAAGCATGTTACTGAAGTATGCTAAGCACAGTAACCCACGGAAGTATAGTGAAGAACAAAATTCATACGAGTTTCTTTGTCCCAGTTGTTGTATTTGTCCTAATGAATGCCCAGTAGTTTTCTTAAGTATGCTATTCTGGGGAGAGAATTTGGAAATATTGAAAACGATGTTAAAATCTGGATTGATAATCGACTACTATATACCTCAAGATAGGATAACAGGAAATTTGACATTGATTTTATCACTGAGTAATCCATTTATGATCTTGGAACTCCTGAAGGCTGGGGCTGAAGTTGAGTCGATATTCAAAAGTAACAAACCTACGTTTAGGTAAATGTAATTTTCCTATCTTTAAAAAATAAATCCCTTTGGTATGATTCATGCTAGAAATGATAGGACGTTTTTTATGAATCAAAATGGAAAATCTATGAAGTAAAGTACAGAGAATAACCTTTTTTTATAAATTAGTTGCATTATTTTAAAGTGAAATTAGGAGAACTAAAACATGAACATGGGAAGTAATTATACACTATGATTACTAATTGCATTAATCGAGAGATTAA
Organism: Phoronis ovalis; assembly: GCA_028565635.1. NCBI lineage: Eukaryota > Metazoa > Phoronida > Phoronidae > Phoronis > Phoronis ovalis. The sequence continues at coordinate 9,821 of JAOXYB010031454.1, forward strand.
AGTTTTAGTAGCAAAAGATAGAGCTCGCCTTGTAGTACTTTCATCAAATTCATAAAATGTTTCAATACAAACATTAGCATAACATGACCAGAGAGTGTACTGTAGTTATATCTTGAAAATTAACAAACAATAAGTTCCTGATTGCTTCATCTTGTACTTTTTGCTAGCAGTATGGACTTGTTGAAATCATTGAGCAAACTTCTGAATACACCAACTTACCAAGAGTACCTCCAAGACACCGCTCGTAAGCAGAATATCCCATGGTGGACACATGCAGCCATTGTACGGTTGCTTCTGGAATTTTGTGGGAATGTCAGTCTTGATCCAGGCATCGAAACGGCGGTTAAAAAAGAGGAGTGGAGAAAACTGCGACAGATAACAGGTTGATGCTACCTCTGTATTTGATAAAAATGTTGTCATGCGCTAACTCTTAATTGTGTTAGGGTGATGTGTAGGTAGTTCAGATGGAACCAACAGCTGTTGCTTGCATTTTTATCTGTCTGTCTATTACATTGAAAAACAGAAAAATTTATGAAACCTTGCTTAATAAAAATTAATTAAGGATCTGATATAAGTTGGGTAAGGATAAATAAATGTGATATGCAAAACTATTTATTTTCAAAGTCGTGTCATAATAAATTCAAGCATTGTTTAAAAAGTGCAAAATTCTGGCAAAGTGGTAACCTTTAGCAATATTTGTGCGAACTCGACTAATTAACTTTACTTTTTAATAATTATCAATTAGATCCATTACCGTTTGAAGTCTTGTCAAACCGGTCAACACAATTCAAGGTTATTTTAATAAAAAGGAACATGTTTTGACAATTTTTTAGGTACATCAAGAACCTTACTGCATTTAGCAAGACTAAAGGTCCGTCAAAGTCTGGGAACTTTACGACTTCGCACAGATGAATACGTTGCAACATTAAACATTCCAGAGCATTGCCAGTCATATTTGTTGTACCAAGATCTGGATTACAATAAACTTGAGAAACTTTAGAAGAGGATATTATAATGTCACTCGTTAATTAAATTTTAAGTGAAAGTTATATATTCCTTTTCAAACGAGATCCGTCAGCATGTTGCCATGTAGCTAAGACTCGTGAACTCACAGGGACATGTAAGATCATCATTGTGTCTGTATGGTCATCATTTCTGTAGTTGTTGTTTCCAATAATGTCATAGTCCTTATTATTGTCGATGCATTCTAGATGGCTGATGATGATATCAAGAGTCTCGGCACATGAGTGCATTCTTGAAAATATTTAAAATTAACGGTAGTGCTTAGTGTGATCATGCAAAATTCATAAATAAATGCAATACTGTGACAGTGGATTGAATGCTGATTCTAACATTTTTTCTGAACTTCAAAACCTATCCATATTACTCAAATCTCTGTTCCATTTTTGTCTAAGATTAAGTTTAATGTATACCATGAAAAGCTTGCACTCAAGTAAGGCCAACACAGTGAGAGACAGGTTGAACAAAAACACTTTGTGTTCATTTGATGTCAAACTACGTAACCATGATTTATCACTGTTATCATTTCTACCTGAGCATGATAATTAGTTCAGCCGATGATTAATTTTTAGAAACTTAATTTACACCTTATTTGCTATCTTTAACTCATCAATGTGTTTTTGTGAAGGATTGGAGACCTTATGAGATATATTGTTGTTTTGCAGGACCTGTTTGTATTAATCGAGATCTATACATTTTGTTTTGTTATTATCATATTTTGAAATGTTCCAATGTGTTGTTGTGGTGATAACAACACTACTTTCGTGGCAAGTGCCCAAGTTGTGTTATAGAGGTGTGCAGCTTTCTTATTACAGTGAAACCTTTTAGGTGGGAGGCATGGGTCTAATTGACAGGACAACACAAAGTAAGGAGGTGTTTATCAGGGATGCTTTGTGTATCAGTGGTTTTTCCTCTCGAACTGTGTTTTCAGGTGAGATGTGTACTATACAGCACCTGATACGAAGATGTAAATTAAAAGTACTATTATTACTGGTTAAACGTATCATTGATGAAATACATGTGAATTAAAGTGGCTAGTCCCATTCGGATAACTTATTCGCAATTTATACTTTGAGGTTATATTTGGCATAGTTAAATAAATTAAACGACAGACTAATAAAGGTGTTTTTAGAAACTAAGGTACTAATGTACGGATTATGAGAAATTACTTTACTTGTCTCTCACATGATTATGTAATTAGCAAGGAGACCATTTTGGATAAAAACTCATTTTTTTCAAAACACTTAACATCAAAAAATACAAGTTGAACATCTCTACAGACACAAAGTTGGATTTTAAAGGACAACAACTTTCGAATAAAGCGACAATTTTTAAAAGTTTCAGCTGTGGTACTTTTTTAAAAATTGTCTTCTCAAAAAAGCAAGTTTTCACCCAAAATGGTGCCCTTGCAGATTACACAATCAGATAAAGTAACTTTTCATAGTCTTCAAGTTCTCAGTTCTCGCTACTTAAAAGTGCTGTGTTGGTTTGTCGGAATTATCTAAAGAATTTCACTTTTGAGACACTGTTTGCTAATACAAATTTAAGGTTCATTAATTATACACCTTTTTTATGCCCATCCACATAGTGCCTGGGCATATATAGTTGTAGCCTAGGCATGGTTGTCGTCGACGTCGTTGTAACACTTGTTTGTCTGGAATTACAGCTTCGGTCACTTACAATTTTAACCTTGGTTACTTCCAATCTGGCCAACTGGTAGCCATGTTTGTTCTCGAGATCAGGACACGTCATGTTGTGCATCTATATAGCCGCAAAGATAAAGCACTGCTTGGACAATTCAAAGGTGGTTATAAGAAAGCCATAAGTTGGTGGGTGTAATATAGGCTAGGCGACATCTTAAAATGACTTTGGGAAGTAGTTCAAATGCCGATCCGAATGTTTGACAAATTTTGTTTTGCATGACACTTTCTTTGTCTTGCAATAACTGCTGGAGTTTTTACCTTATCAGCTTCATATTTAGTACAGGATGAGTGCAGGTCAATTATAGTTTTGACCTTGATTTTTTTCCAATATGGCTAGTAATTCCCCTTTTGAGAAAGATGAAGCGCTGATTGGTCAATTCAAAAATGGTTCAAGGAAGGACATAAGTTATGGGGCGTATTAGCTAGGTTAGGTGACATTTTAAAATGGAACCATTTCAGAAATTACACTGCCCAGATACAAATCAGGACTACAAACCACAATATGGTGTAACCCTGGGGATGTCGGATGAGCATTAGACATGACAAATGTCTTTAGATAAAGTATAAAATTTGTGGTTGTTGCATTGAACAAAATGACTATCTCATTTAAGTATAGTGGTGGTAACATATGGCTTAACGTCTCAGCAAAGCGTTTTGGTTGTATTCCATTACACACCTTTGCCTTTAATAATTTTGTTTGTATTTCCTTGGTAACTGTTTCCTTAAAAAGTTTTAAATAATGTCAGAAGTATGACCGAAATAATTGCTTTGTTTTCACTAATTTTCCTGAAAATTTGAAATAAAATTATTACAGGCAAAAACAAGCAAATAAATCAATAAAACGGTGAAAACCGTTTATAAAATGATTTTTGATCATCAGTAAAAAATAACGTTTTTTTTTTAAATTGCATATTGCGTGGGTCGAACCCCAATGTCTTGGATGCAGGGAGTCTGTTACACTATAGGGACTTATAATTAGGCCAAGGTTGTATTGGGTGTTGCGAAAAATAGGGGCTTCTGTGTGGAATTCATTATCCTTATTTGTACAAAGATAAATGAAAAAAATGGGACTTTTCTAGCAATGCGTGACACTTCATGACGAAATACATATATATGTTCCCCGGCAATGGGGGTATATTTTGGAAAGCAATCGTTGGTGCACGAGAGTATGAACACACAGAGGTTATGAGGCGCCCTCATGCGGTCACATTCACCACTCAGATCTCTTCGGAGGATCCCGAAATTAAGATGCGGCTCTTCAAAAGCTAACTAATAAAGTAAGACCTTGTTATTCTTTGTTCGTTCGGCTATCTGTAACAAAATAGATATTCGTCCACATATACCTGTTAAGCATCACAGATTCGCATTGTGTGAATTTTTGTGATCCGACACGTGAACCACTGCTTTTGAGTTTTGTTAAATTATATTATTATATAATTTTGCGGAGAATGGAGGTAATTATGTAGTCAGTTGACGCTTTCTCACGATTTTACAATGTGTCAGTGGCTGCAGCCCCAAGAATGTGGTCACTTATGTTGAGTAGAGCAAGTTAAGTTTTATATATCCTAGGTTTAGGACATCATAGACACACTCACATAGTACATAGTCTGCATGCATGTAACTAATATGTTTACCTCATTCCTTTTCCTATTTTCTTTTCGACTAACTTTTACAAAGAAATTATTAACCTTAAACCATGTCAGCACCCAAATCAGTTAAACAACAAACATACTTTGCAATATAATCCGACATTTAGTAGAATACTAGTCCTAGCTTTATGACCGTAGGGTCATAGCGGCCCAGACAGTTTAAAAACCCGAGTAGAAGTTGGCCTCTTTCAAAAACACTCACCGTGTGTCAAAAAATTCAAAGCTATATTGTTGCCTTCTTTGTCTATGATACTACTTCTTCTGTTTTCTGTCACTTTAAGCTCGATTAGTACTCCTTGACTCCTCAAGGTGACTTTAGCCCCGGGGGGTACTCAATGTTTTTTGACTATGGGGATGTGCCGCGGAACCCAATCCAAAATTTTAGCTTGTGGTAGCAAACCCAATCCAAATTTTT
>JAOXYB010031476.1:0-14604 GCA_028565635.1 Phoronis ovalis
TAGTAGAATAAATATGTAATACTATATTATACATCATATCGACTGGAAAAGTTCCAAATATTAACACTTCTTTTCACTTACTTTGAAGATTTGCCATACGGGTGGAGGTTAGAATAACCATTCATGAGAATGGCAAAACCTAACACTCAGCTTTCGCTCATTTCGTTCATCATAGTAACGAATAGTCATTAAGTTTATCGTGCTTACATGATTCTAGTTTTTGCGATAACAATGTGTATGTTATGTTAGCTGTTCATACAATATCTTGGCAGAGGTGCCAAAATCGTGTTTGTCATAATAATCAATGTTCAGTAATTAAAATAAAGGCATTTGTCATTTATGCCATTCATTTTTTTTAAGTTGGCAGGAATTTATCACCACATGTAACAGCGAGCGAGCAGATGTGTAAGACTATCGTAAATATCTGTAATCAAACTAATGTCATTTCATTTTATTAGTTAATGGTATTTTCATGAAATACGTGATTTACTTCTGCAGAAGTTTCCTTTACTTAATTGTAAATTTCCATGAAAATTAATGCAATTTCATTAAAAAACAGCATTATTCTGATCACAGTTTTGTCATTAAACAAATGTGATTTTAATCTACTTAAAAGTTTGGTACATTTTCTGTAATCAAAAATTACTTACTATATTGAAAAGTAGGAAAACACCTGGAATAGAAAGTACGACTTATTAAATAAACCTAACCACCCATTTATCTGCCTTTGACTAACAGCATTCATTAATCACCTGCTAATCGTACTGTATTATACTTATATAAATAATGCGATACTGTACATGTGTCGGTCTTTTAAAAGGTAAACTACAAACGTGTTTTGTGAAAACGAAAATTTGTAACTGGACACACAATATGAAGTTCTGGGTATGAAATGTAGAAATAAAGAAATTAAAGTCATTTCACTGAAAATTGTGAAATGTGACCAAACACCATGCAGTGACATTTATTTTGGTAAGTACGATAACTATGAAATTTTAATTTACTTTTATTTTAGCGGCTTCTACCGGTGATCGAACTATTATAAATTCAAGTGGCACGATGCCTGATTAATTCAAACCCAAGAGGAGTAAACACATTTTTTTCTATAAATTCAGTTTTCTCTTAAAGTTTACAAAGAGAAATAAAATTTAAAAAATCAAGTTATTACAAATAATGAAAAACATGAAATGCCTAACAAAACTATTTGGAAAAGAATTACTGATAACATAATCTTTTAAAATTGACCCTTGAGTAATTTTTTGAATATTTATCTCATTTTTGTATCTTTTTCTTTTTCATAAATTAGTGCTTACATATGCACCTTTTACATCTACTATTATTAAATTAGATTCAGAATTATCTAATGCCAAAATGATGTCTTAAATTAGTATAATTAATTAGTTCATTATATTCTATAAAGAAGTTTCTTTTGTCCACTAAATAAGAAAAAAATTCAGGAAGTAATTTTCAATTTAATGAATATAAAATGTCATGTGGATTTTTCGGGTGAATTTTGCATTGTACACAAATTAATCTGTTTCTTTGTACACTTTTGTTCCTCCGTCAAATGAGCTCTTTTTCTTCCATTTGGTCCAATTTTTTACCGCATAAATATAAGTTGTGATTAGTTCATCATATCCTGATCTGAAATTCGTGTTAAATCGTATCTAAAGGGTTCTAAATATGCAAGATTTCATTTTCTCAAAACCATAAAATTAACTGTTCAAAGTTGTGTTGATACCCAATCAATTTACAATAATATGACAAAAAAATTATCATTCTCATATTTTTTTAATTAATGCATTTTCGATATTGTACTCAAAGTATGTTTCATAAGGTTGTCTCCTAAAATACTGTCGTAGATATAAAAACGCAATATCTTGTACATACAGGTGTTTCTTTGTTCTGAAATACTATTTAGTGCACGGAATCCTTAATCTAATTTGTCAGTGTGATACCTTGCAAACACTTGCCACGTGGCCGGGCTATTACAGTCCACCATGTTGCTGAATCCCTTTTTTTGCAATTGAATGCATTTATGGCATTTATATAAGTTATCTGTAGACCCCCTGTTTATAATTCATTGTTAATATTTTACTGTACAAACAACTTGCTAACCACTGTAGTTTTGACATTATTCTGTTGGCCATAAAAATACAAATTCTAAAGTAACAAATGGTGCTAATGCATAATCTGGTAGTGTAACTGCTTGCATAGAATACGCAAACTGAGAAGAAATAATGCTTATGTTAGCAACATTTATAATAGATATAACTGAATTGCGAAATAACTATAAAGTTAGAGGTATACAAATAATGTTTTCATCTCATTCCGTAATATAGACGTTTTTTTATCAAATCCATCGAAAAAATCGCTACCCTAAAAAGCCAGTTTGGCGTACTTTAACCTGCTATTAGATATGTTCTACTTTTTTTTAGGTAAACAACTTGAGAATATCCATTTAATTTCTTCCCGTTAATTTCAACCTTTGTTAACAACGTCGTTAAATCTTTGAAAAAATGGTTGTAACGAATTGAAGTATATTCATGTATACGACAACTTGACAACATAACCAAAAAGCAAAGAAACATGAAATATAGCGATTTTTACGTCATACTGGAACTTGCATATGCCATATTGCTGCCATATTCAGTAGTATGCGCTGCTGATGGTGAAATTTATTTCAACGCACAAACCGATTTCGTATTAAAACGGTCCTGGTTTGTGAACGTATCATCTAATCATGCTGCAATGCAGGTATTTTTGTGGAATATTGATATTCCATATTCCCAGAATTGCACGGACTGTTACCTGCAACTTACTAATATATCTAACACACCGCTGTCATTGCCTTTGTGTAATGATAACTATGAAATCGTTTCTATGCCGACAACTTGGGTAACGTATGACGACATTATCGTGAAGTATTTCTGCAAAGAACATGTTATTGAATCGGAAGAGAAGGGACCACAATTTCTCCTGTCTTACACCAGTTTTTGGAGCAGCAAGTATACTTGTGAACCGCTCCATCGGAATGATGAAGACTTAAACAGCTGGAATTTCAGTGCAACGATTCATATCCGAGGTAATACTCCTATTACATGTTTGTGGCACGTACAGGCACAATCAATGAATAATTCATTGTCCGTGTCTTTTCAAAAATTTAATTTATTCTCAACTAAGAACTGCGACTTTGATTATTTACAAATTGATGACTATATGTCTAATATCTTAGTATCTTCCAAAAGAATTTGTGTTTATGACCCAAATTATCCCGAGATTATTTTTTCTAAAGGTCCAATTATCAAAATTACGTTATTCGTCTCTATTGATATCGAGTCGAGAAACGATACAGTGTATGGATTATTTGGAAACGTGAAGGAAATTCCTTATACCACAGAGCGAAAGGTTGAGGGTGTAATGTACATGTCGGAAATGGAAGGACATATTCAGTGCAACAGCAGTTCGCCTCCTTCGTTCGTGTCTATGAATTCAAATAAGTATATCTGGGAATTACGGGTTTATCCCGGACTACGTTTAATAATTTCGTGGAATGCTGAAGGATTTGACTCAAGAAGTTACATATTTATAGAAGATAATATGTTCAATTCCTTTTTCGCGTATAGTCTTACAACAAGCTCTGTATCTTTGCCAGAAATAATTCAAAGTTATTATTTAAAAATAACAGTGGGTGTTTCCCGAGGTCTGAATGACTACAACATTGAAATAGTGTATGCGTCAGTTCCTGTTATAGATTCTTATATTAACGGCTTACCCGGGGGATCTCATGTCTTATTAAGCGCAAGATCACTTTCTACGACAATTAGTACGCACCCAGACTTGTTACCGGGACAGTATGTTTGGAAAATCAAAGCACTTGATCCAAACTATTATATACGATTCGAAATGACGAGACTAGAAATATCATCATCGAGCAACTGCTTTGATTCAGGTCTGTATGTTTATGATGGCGACGATATTAAAGTTTCCAAACCGTATGGTCCGTTTTGCAAGAGCACTTTCCCTTTGTCTCATTTCACAAGTACCGGTAGACACCTTACTATAGTATATTGCGAAACATATCAAAGCAACTATGCTGCTGACAGGATAGAATTCAGTTTAATCCAGGATCCTTGCAAAGGAGGTACTTTGGGAGGGCTTTTAACGATACAAAACATTACTGGACCTACCTGTTATAGTTTACAGTATTTATCACCTGATTATACAGCTTTACAAGGTGTAGGTAATGTATTTGAGATGACTTTTAAAGTTGAATCCTCGTCGGCTTTGTTTGCAAAAATGGTAATGTTTCATCATTCGGCATGTATTAAAATAACTGGAAAACATTGCATGCAGTTTTTATTTTTTGATGACGTTCACCATGACATGTCCTGTCATCATACCATCCGAAACTCAGAATACACTTGGCAATTACCAGTTGGTCAAGAATTTTATGTACGATTTAGATCATCCTGCGCTGTATCGCCGCTAAGCTTCACATCCAAGCTTGAACTTGGCAATTTATCAAGTTCGGAATGTCGCACGTACAAAAATTGTTATGCCAGTTTGGATAATGTTTTATTGCCACCGGGTGAACCATGTGGGCAGCTCATTTCATCAAGTTCGAATTGCCATTATCATATAGGAATGTATGCTTTTGGACATAGGTACGGCTACCAACATTTCATACTCCAAGTTCATAAAAAATACGATGCTGATGCCAGCATCATAGCTATCAGAGAAACTATTTATTCTGACTTTCTACATGGTATAAGCAACCCCTCTTCGCAGTTTACTGATCACGAACTTAAATTTGACCATCTTTGTGATGATGTCGACAACACTGGAGAAAAATTACCATCTGTGTATCGGTATCCCACTATAGCATCGGATTCTCTTGTTATCACAATGAAATCCACTGACATTACAGTAGAATTTACACTGCAACAGCTAGATGATCCGGTGACAAATAATTCTCTTTGTAGTCACTTGAAAGATTATTACTTTTTTAACGGCTACTGCTACATATATTATAATCATTATGATCGCAACGTTCGTTCATGGAACAACGCAGATAAAGTGTGCAAACAAAGTGGAGGTGAGCTTATTAGCATTTTATCTGAGGACGAGGAGCACTTTTTGTTAAGCATGTTACGTACTCAATGGATGCGCAAAGCATACGGCCAGAGTAGCTACGCAGCTGTATTTATAGGACTGAAAGAGAACCAGGTTAGTAAGTAAACTAAAATTAATAAATGTCTTTATTCAATAACCCAGCTGTTATTTCACTCTATAGGATACCATAACACGACACCATATTTTTTTCACTGACTAGTAGTGCCAATATTCAAGAAAACTAGACCTGACGTGGCATTAGCGTTATATAACGTGCTATACATGTGTCATACCAAACATCACATGGGAGATAAATCAGATGATTTAGCACCATAAAGATGAACGGATAGTATAGATAACTTTCAAAATAGAGTTTGGAAAATTAACGAATAAGTAAATTATATGATAGATACTGGTGCAATTACGAAATTTAAAACGCTCTGAAATGTCAGCTAGTAAAATAATTTCATACGTGTTATGTACAGTATTTTCTCGTATTGCACTCGTATCCAACGCGTATGTTTGTAATTATATGGGTAAATTCATATCTGTATTATTAAATATTTTCACAAGTTTCCAGTATCAAAGCACTTTATTACTGACATTTCAGATTTTAATTATATTAACTGACAATTGCTTGAGTTTCCTTTTCGGCATTATCGATAATTATAGTTGTAGTATTAAATAATCACAAAGTAGCACCATTTACTAGCCTCTTTATTAGTTTGTTTTCCCATTTTTAAAGCGAATGGCTAGTGCTATCTCTTTTAAAATAATTATGTGGAAAAAACAGTATTTGCCACCAGGAGCCTCAAAGTATAAGGTCTGTAGTCAGTTTCCAGATGAGTTACTATTTAACATATTATTTTTTCTCTTGCTTGCCAGCAGGATAATTATTAAGATTTATTTTGTTACTTGGACTCATTCTGATTTAAAGGATATTAGAGACATGAAATGTGTAAATATTTCAGAACTACATTTTGGACTGAGACAAAAATAGGTAAAAATATTGCCTATAGGTGGGAGCAGGGTGGTCTTAATTACCCTAGTACGGGTATTAAGCGTTACACGTCAGCTGGTCGCTATTTCTTGTCATTAAAAACACCCGGAAGCAAAATGCGTTGTCAGAAAAATTGTAACTTTACACTTCGTGTAAGTATCTTTACGGAGATACTGTATCGTAAGTATATTTCTGACCACGGGTCCTGATCCCGATTAACAAAAAAATTAATTGGACACGGAGATTTTAAGGGATGTACGAGTATCTGACGTTATATCGATATGAAGAATTAAATTATTAAGAAACACCGCCTAAAATAAACCACTTTGCAATGTCACTTGAAAATATCTGTTTCTCAAGCATTTACCCCATTTTTAGCTTTGTGTTGTTTTTCTTGCAGAACGGGGATCTACGATGGACAGACGGCCATCCATTAACTTTTACAAAATGGTATCGCCCGGGTCGTGAAGTTGAAATATATCCAGAGGCAGAACTTTACAATACATTTAAGAATGACTTACTTAACGTAATGTCTGTGAAGGACATTCAACCTGTAAAAGACGAAGCCTCGAAATGCGCAGTTATGATTGTTAGGAATCCATTCATTGGTGGTCGATGGGCTAAAATTTCTTGCAATTTTCCTTTACGCTTCGCAAGTTTCATTTGCAAAGTTAAAACACAGGGTGGTTCCAGCGTAGATGAGCATGGCGATGATAAAATACAACAGCTGCCACAGCTTGTTGGGAATTTTAACTGTCCACCGAAATGGACGTATAATGCTAACAAATGTTATCTTCTGATAACTAGTGAAAACGATATTGGTATGCCGTTGACTTATCATAATGCGTCTGAGTTGTGCAGATTTCATGGTGGACGGCTTGCAGTTGTATCTGATGAGAATTTCATAGAGGCAACAAATCTGCTTCAGCTATGGAGATACAGACCAGAGTATGGGCAAATATTCATAGAGAGAATCAAAGATGCTTTTCTATGTTGGGTGTTGCAGGGTGCTTATCCGAACAATGCCGAAAAGAAGTTAATGTTAAATTGTCCGGAAATAACATGGAGTATTGGGACACAGAAGTGTGATAGCCCCTCATTACCATATTGGGAGTATGCTGATTATCAAGGCCATCTGTATGACTCTATGAATGCACCAATAAACGTATTGTGTGAAGAGGCTCCATCCGAGATAATCCCGTTTTGCACCAATCGGCAGTTTCAGTGTACTGATGGAAGTTGCATCTGTGATGCATGGGTATGCGACGGCGAAAAAGATTGTCCAGAAGGCAAAGACGAAAAACAGTGCGATAACCTATGTGGAGCTTTATTTTTTAGGTTTGTATTCAAGTGTTTGGTAAATTTACAAATTAAGTTTATTGTCAACACGTTATGGTTAGATTTTAAATGTTTTATTTTTTGTATTCACCGTATGTGGATACTGTGACACGAAATAACGAGGGCATAGTAATACATGTATAATAAAACTTATAGTGAGACATTCATAGTAACAAAATAGTTCAACAATAGTCTATTTGCATACACTTTACGGCGCTACAGTCAGACCCTTTCAATACCTTTACTTATACACAAAACTTGCTTTTTTTTAAATCTGACTTTAAAAAAGCTCTAACCGGTGAAAATTTAACAAAATAAACACATATTTAAATAGTTGTTTATGTATTGATATGCTCACAAGCAGGAGGGTATTTCTTAGATCAGAGAACATTAGAGTTTTTTTGGTTTTGGCTTGTGATGTGTTTTGTGAATGAATCGCGTGATCTTATATCAGCCACGCAGAACTACGTCATTGTTCATTCACAGAATGCGACATGCCGAGATCCTTTGGGTCTGAGACTGGTGGCTCCACCAAGTGCATGCAAATAGTCTATTGTCGCTTATATAATAAATATCAGAAATCGCGTAACGGTAGTCGTTCGTTAAGTGTAATATAACTTTGTCACATACTATGCATCTGGTAAGAATATGAGCACGACTATACTGAACTATTTGCTATAACTTCAAAAGCAAAACAGCAAATACAGCGATGATATAAATATATCTGCGCCAAACTAGAATTAAAAAACATCCTTTTAAAGGTTATGGCTAAAGCCATTTTTAATAAAGGTATCTACTATTTTGCGGAAAAGTGACCTAAGCGTACTGTATATCAAATAAGCCAAAAGGAAATAATTTTTGAAGATAACTCGCTACTTTTTGCGGTGCTCGGTCATAATGAAATTCGATTGTTTTACTATAGGATCAGTACATGTGATCTTATGCATGCAGCGTGCAAATTAATGACATCTAGCTAGACTAGTGTTCTAAAAGTCATTCATGAAATGGCATATCTGACTTGCGTATACCGCGACGTGCCACTCAAGATTAACTTTATTGCAAGATAGTACAGCTGGAAACTTTAGTTTTAAAGAAATTGAAAAATGCAGTTCGAAGAAAATGTTATAAAAAATGCTCCAATGTCCACTACATTTGTCTACCAGCTCTGTTTTTTAACTGACTAACTTCCACAGGAGGACGGTATCAGAATAAAAACGCATACCGACAATAAATTAGGGCAGATACGAAAAAAACCGGAACAAATCAATTTGTCTACATCAATTTTAAGCTTGATAAATATATGATCATTTTCAGATTTTATTGACTCCCATATGACATATAATTTTCGAAAGTGTCCATGTACGTGTTCTGTCAACTGTATACCGAGACGTTATTTACTCAAAATAAAAATAAATGTAATTACAATTCGATATGAACCGCCTCAAAGTTGAAAATCCGCAGTGAAAATAAATAATAGAAATTAAATTCTAGATAATTAGACGATAAATTTATTTTTTATTTGGTCTTGTAGGTGTAAAAGCGGTGAAAGCATACCTATGTCTGGATACTGCGACTTTGTGCCTCAGTGCATGGATAATTCAGATGAGATCAGCTGTACCTACGCAAACTGTACAGAGCAGAAATTTAGCTGTGGAGATGGAAAATGCATAGATCTTAATAAAACATGTGACTTCGTGGATGATTGTACAAATTCAGCTGATGAATCTGATGAACACTGTGACTGGGTTAATACGTGCGAGCAACGAGGAGGCTTCGCTTGTTATGATGGTCAATGTCTTCCGGGATATTTTAAGCACGATTTAAATATGGATTGTGGAGGAAAATTACAAGAAGACGAAAAATATAGCGTATCTGACTATAAAAAGGGACGGTATGATATTGGTGTTACGGCAGAGAATTGGATTTTGAAAGAAAGTCCATTCTGTGAGAATGCAGGAGCTTCGAAAAGTCGATGTTACACTAATCACCCAGCATGCTTTGAAAGACACTATGCATGTATATTTGATGTAGATAAATATAAAAAAATAGAAGGTTGTGGAGATTTAGCGCATCTCAAAAACTGTGCAAATGTAACCTGTCCTGGTTACTTTAAGTGTCCGAACAGTTATTGTCTTCCGTTACATCGCGTATGTAATGGTGTTTGGGATTGTCCTGGAGGTGAAGAGGAAGAGAACTGTCAAAATTTTGCTTGTCCGGGTAATTTTCGATGTAAAGGCGAAACATGGTGCCTAGATCAAAATAAAGTGTGTGACGGGCAAGTAGACTGCGAGAAATTTAAAGATGACGAAATATTTTGTGAATTAGGAAATCATTGTCCACAGTCTTGCACATGCAGAGGCTACACAATCGACTGTTCTGATGGTGGATTGGCAAGTCTTCCAAATAAGTCTGAATTGATGCGTACTATTTTGTTTGTTCAAAACTCATTGAAGCTTACAGAAGATACTTTTAAGTTGCATTATTATGTTGGTTATCTGGATTTATCTTACAACGGCATAGGGGTTATAGTGCCACGTGCATTTGAAGACATGTATAACTTGATGGTGCTAAAACTATTGGGTAACTCAATTCGAGTGCTAGACAGCAGTCCATTTTTTAATCTGAGATTACAATATTTAGATTTACAAAATAATTCTTTAGAACACGTAGCTGTAAACTCTTTTAGAGGGCTCATCAGCGTCGAAGTTATGGACTTGAGGAATAATTATGAATATATGACCATTCATGACGGCGCATTTTTTGAAATTTCAGTTACCTCACTTCGCACTGATGCTGCTCGGCTTTGTTGTTCAGCATCAACAAATACCAGCTGCACTCCAAAACCCGACGAATTTTCTTCATGTGCAGATCTTATGTCAAATTATGTCCTAAGAGTCTCCATTTGGGTTCTTGGAATGATAGCGTGCCTCGGAAACTTATTTGTGTTATTTTGGAGGATAAAATATGATAATAAGAAGGTGGATTCGTTCTTTATTATCAATTTAAGCGTTTCCGACTGCTGTATGGGTGTGTATTTACTGATTATTGCTGGAGCCGACATGCATTATACACTTCAAGGCCAGTACTACTTGTATGATCCAATATGGCGACAAAGCGCAGCTTGTCAAATTGCAGGATTTTTATCTTCGTTGTCTAGCGAGATGTCGGTAACTATGTTACTTTTTATAACCATTGATCGATTTATTGTAACTGTGCTTACATTTACAGTAAAGAGAATGAGTATCAAACAAGCTCGTCTAGTAACGATTGTAGGGTGGTTGTTTTGGATAGCTTTGTCGATACTTCCGCTCGTGAATTTACCTTACTTTGGATATTACGGAAAGTTTTATGGCCGCACTGCAGTCTGCCTTCCATTTACGCTATCTAGAGTATCTACGATAGGATTAGAATATACGATAGCGATATTTATAGCTTTTAATTTATTTGCATTTTCCGTCATAGCAGTTCTATATGTTGGTATTTTTTACCACGCAACTAAAGTTCGGAAATCATCTGGTAGAAAAGCAGGTGAACGAGAATTGGCTTTGGCCAAACGTATCGCTTTGATTGTAGCATCTGACTTCGCTTGCTGGATTCCGATTATAATAGCTAGCTTACTGGCAACGACAGGCGTGCCTATTCCACCGGAACTTTCCGCCTGGGTAGCCGTATTCATTCTACCGATCAATTCAGCGTTGAATCCAATTTTGTATACTATAGCTGGTCTAGACAGAAAAAGATGCACTAATACGTAACACATTGTAGTTTCTCGCCATCACCACTTCTGGCCACCTTTACCCTGGTTCAGTCTCCCGGTTGCATGGGCATACAATTTTGATTTCCCATTTGGCATCCCAGGCAACTTTCATACCGGTTGCTGATCCAGGTTACGTTAGTCCAATTTTAATTTATTTCGTTAAATCTTTTTCATGTATCAATTGTGCGTATTATTTTGAACTACGTAGCGTAATTTTGTATTTCATTCTATTTTTATAATATGTATTTTTCAGTTTATATAGTATTCATTAAACTCAGTATATTTTATTATCACCTTTTCTTTCACATAAGTCAACACATAAATCACACTTTTACATTTTGAGTTGAATTTTGTATTGCTTTAAAGAAAAAGGTCGAATAATAAAAGTATACATTTTTGAAAAGAGATTTACTTAAGGATTGTGAAAACTTACTTTACTATTGCTTGGCCAAAATTAACTTCAAATACAGATCTCCAAAGGGTGTGTCAGATTTTTATAATTTTGTATCATTCAAAAGTTATGACTTTTCAAAATTCAACTGCCAGAAATTTTAATTTTTTTTCTGACATCCATATTTTTAGAAACACATCACTTCAGAACTGAGAAAAATCTGAGACACTTTATTGGAGTACCTACTCGGTAGTTAATCTTGAGTAGTTGGACAATTTTTTTTTTTGAAGTTCGCAGTTTGATAAAAATTACATAATCGTGTGATAATTAAAGCAAAGTGATTTTTATAATCCTTAAGTTAATAATTTTCCAAAAATGTATACTTTTAATTCTTCTAGCTATTTCATTCATTAAACTGTCCAAAAGTCGAGCCAAAGTGTAAAGTGTGAATAACGGTTCTATAGCCACGTAAAAGCAAATGAACGTCAGACACTTATAAAAAAAATAAGATTGGCGATGAAATTTCTCATACGTGCAAAAAGCAATCGCCTTTGCTAATTGATTCTCTTTCGAAAATGTAGACTTGTTATATATATATATATAACATGTGTTATTTACTTACAAAAATGCATAATACTCTGCTTAATAAAGTATTTAATTAGAATTGAACTGGGGATTTTAGATTAACCTTTGAGAGGATGGTTAAAAGCAACTATATGCGGGCACTAATTGTACAAACAATCTTTAGCGTAAACATGATAAATCTGTAAGTAGCCAGCACAGTATTTAATCCGACTTTATTGCTCAAACGGTCATTCTCTGGGGGTCATTCTTCGTTCACGTACAATTTTCATGCCACACAGCCATATTTCCGTGTACTCGGACCGTTGTTTCGACACGCGCGCATATTTTGCTGATACCATGAACAGATTTTCGGACGTACGGTCCCATAGGAACCTATACCTCGGGATCTATACCTATAAATCGCAGGCTCATTGTGCCAGAAGTACCTGATGTTATACGATTCTCATTGGGATAGGTTACAAGCGTACAGGCATTATGCGTGAACAGCAGTATTGAGAAGTAATCTATTTGATATAGATTACCTATATCAGCCATAATCAACTGTGCACACGGTAAAATAAATGAGTAAGCCGGGAGTAACAGCAGAAAACAAAAATACTGAACATTTATAACTAGAAAACAGAAATACTGGAGATTTATAAGGAATTAGTTATGACTTGTGAATTGAAAATAAACTGTAAAAAATTTAATAAATATTAATTGATTTCATAGTACCCATTGGGTTACTAGAATAATCTTTCAATAATATTACTGTAAATACACTGTTCCTGTTTACATCTATCCAATATTCCCTTTTAATTTTAGTCTAGGCATTCCGTGATGTTTTTACCATTAATTAGATGTGTGTGGTTACTATCTCCAGCTAAAATTGTTTGACACTTAATTACATACTTATAGTTAAAGAGAAAGACCTTTTAATACATAACATAACATTAATAAACAACTGGCATTGCTGCATAGAAATTAAGACATTTTGTCCATGCAGCTGGTACATTCACATAAATTTGGCCAGCACACAGGCAACATCTGAATAAGCATACTGTTTATGCAGATAGAGGAATTTATAAAGAGGTGGAAGCAACTTATAAACAGAATGCGATGTGTCGGCCCTGTCGGTACATTGATTTTTAATTTGCAAAGCGATAGACAATATTTTAGTGACGAAAAGCTTTTTCATAAGCTTA
Source organism: Phoronis ovalis (assembly GCA_028565635.1). NCBI lineage: Eukaryota > Metazoa > Phoronida > Phoronidae > Phoronis > Phoronis ovalis. Next base: position 13,371 of record JAOXYB010031476.1, read on the forward strand.
TAAGCCAGAGTCGCTGATTTGAACTTTGAACCATGTTCGTGCAGCTACTAATAATTTATTATAAATGGACCGTGTAGAAGTGTAGCTGCAGAGAACTCGAAACATTGCTAACCAATTAATTGGCTTTGAAATTCGCTGATATAATTAATTATGTGATTCGATTGGTTACAGTATTTGGCATATGTTACACATAGATATGTATACACGTAGGCACAAAATGCAACAACACTATGTATCGTTACTAGTTGTGGTGGAAACAAATAATTACTGGGATGTACATAGACAGGTTGTTGATGATTGCCATTTCGTAAAACAATTAGCATAATTACTCAACTTTTAAAAGGTAATCAAGAATACATGCAGATTGGTTCGCTTGGATATATCAAAAGTACGAACATTTGAATAGTGGTAAATGGAATCTTTGCTGAAATGTTCGTCCTAACAAAATCAGCTATATAAATGTAAAGGGAAAAAGCGCAAAAAGTGACATTTTATTGAGAGATCAATGCATTATTCAGTATATATACAGAATTTGCTAAAAACAGGTACCTAATATCTATAACACCACAACATTTTAAAGCCGAGTAACTGAATATTTATTGATAAAAGCCGATAGGAAGCATAAATGGATTACAGCTTTTATATGCTTTCTGGTTAATATTATTCAGTGGCATAACATAAAGTTATTACACGTGGTATCTTCAGTAATGTCAAGACCTTTAGTAGAAACGTACAGCCCAGGCTACAGTTATGTGTTTGTATAGGAAACATCACAATGTATAATTGGCAACAAACGCCCAAGCTGTCTATATGGATCTATATGTGTATATAGGTAAGATGCGATAACCGCTGATTTTCCTTTTCTTGTGAATAGAACCGCGTGTGTGTCGATCTTGTTCAACGAAAAGCATTGAGAAATCCCAAAAATATATACGGAACTTTCCGAATTCGAAATACTACTGCCATATTGAAATTTTGTGATAATGACACAGGACTATCTACCAGCACATACTGTACGGCGGACACAAATTTTAAACATACTGTGGATATTGAATATAAGCTAGTACTGGATTAGAATTTCACAAGGACGATTTATCATGAATGTAAAAATACGTATGAATAGAAGAATGTTGTCATGAATTGAATTAGATATGTTTGTGATAATCAAACTTGTGTTTCTGTTGGGAATTATAACTTATAAATCAGAAGGCCGAATGATCAAAAAATGGACTTG
>JAOXYB010031487.1:0-14595 GCA_028565635.1 Phoronis ovalis
TGCACTTTATAGATGAGAATCTCTCGGTAAAGCAGTTTTTCCTTGTATAAAAAACTAAATTAATATGTCAACATTAGTACCAAATTTTGTTTTACCATGCAGTGAAAAACAATTTTGTCCATTGTTTGTTGACAACTAGTCCACTGTTGGATGTTACACCCTGTATTGATAAATTATAACTCAGTCTTATGTTAAGCAAATATTTTAGGCAACAACGTGAACTGTTGAAAGCACTGGGACAACTTGATGATTCTTTGTCAAGTTCTGGCTCCTGTAGTCCTGAAAGAAGTCCACATGTCTCAATGAAAAACTTGCAGTCTGTCTCAACTGTTCAAGCAGAATGTCAACTTGAAAATAAAAAAGTAATATTTTATTAATTTTTAGTTCTTTCGTTGCAAAAACAGAATCCTGATATATTACACAACAAAAAATTAAGCTTGCAGTTGTATTATTTAAAAAAAATTAAAAACTAATTTTATTAATTTATTATAATTAATAATATTCTTAGTCATTGTTAAAAGTGTTTGCTTGCATAGAATTTGCCGCCAATATAAAGTTCTATGAAACACATTGCAGACTATAAGCAGCTCTGCAAGAAAACAGTATGGTGCTGGAATTTTAATAGAATTACTGTCCAACTGGGGTCATACTGACAGAATAGGCCTCACGGAAATTCAATTATTTGATGTGAACAATCGGAAAATGACCGTTGCTGCTACTGAAATTCAAGTCACTGGTGCTAAAAATGAAAAGGGAGATTTGTCATGTCTTTTCAATAATAAATTCAAGGTAATGTTGACTTTGCCTTGTGATCATAATACAGGTTACTGGCACAGTATCTATATTGTATGTCTTAGTAATTTTTTTTGAAAATTGTTTTCTGGATTCAGTTCTTACTATTGGCAGTTCTGTGGTTTTAGTGCTAGCAATACTTGTAGCAAGGTTGTATATAGTGTAGACCTTTATGCATTATAAAATATGTATGTTTTTGTAAAAGCAAATTAAAATTAATGTAATTGTTATTATTAAATTGGTGAGTATCATTCAGCAAAAGTTATTCATACTTTATAATTTTTGTTAAATTTTTAACAACATAGACACACAAAAATGTACATTTTTTGAAAGTATATACAGCTTGGGCTTTTCAAATCTGTGATTTCTTTTTCTCATGTGAACTGCGTATTAGTTGCCATTTTAGGTTAAAGCAAAAATTCAAAAGAATAAGAAAAAAGTGTCACTTTGAAACTTTGTATGAATAACCTTTACAAGCTACAAACCGTGTCTCACATTTTTCAAAATGTTGTGAATCCAATTTAGTTTGCTGATTTTTCTGGTGGCCATAAAATTTGAAAATTTATGTCTTTCAAACAAAGCAGAATTTAAAAAATCTGAGATTTTGCAGTTACATATGACATGTAGATTATTAAATTGTGCAGTTTCAACTATGTACATTAAGATGTTCTTGTCTTACATTCTTTTGAATTTCACATTTATTTAACTTAACCCAGTATTGTCTCAGTTCTGATCACTTGATATATTAATAGGAAAACATTTTCGAAATATGTTTATTTTAATATATCTATCTTTCCATTTAACTTTCCAAACTAAACGGTATTTAATGATAAATAATAAAAAAAAATCTACATTTTTCATTTTTAAACAATAATGCCAAATATATAATTACATTTATTTAATTATTTTATTGTAGACAACGAAGGAACGGAGTATGTGGTCATGCGAGTATGTCACTGGACAAGCAGTAGAAATAAGAATCTCTCAGAATGAAAACCCGTCAGCTGACTGTGATGAATTCTTAAGGATATCAAAGATTAAGTTATGGAATTATAATAAAAGTTTAAAAGTAAGCACATGTACTTTTATAAGTTTTCAAGAATTTCAAAACAACGATTGTTTCATTGAAAAATTCCCATTAACTGGACCTTTGACTGATTAGGATTGCAGGATGAGGATATTGTAAAAATGCCCTTTTAAAGGGAGTTTAGGAAATATTCTTATTGGCCAGTCAATGCTAATTATAGGGATGGAAATAGTATGTGGAATTATTAAGGGAAAAAGAGGCTAACCAATTCCAGGTCTTCTAAGTTGTCATTTTTTCTACTGATCAACTCTGGATTTACCAGAAGCTATATCTTCCTATAAAGGCAAAATGTTTCCTGAATATATAGATACTTATTGGTTGTTTCACTGAAAAATTGCCGCTAACTGGACTTCAGACTGGATTTGATTATGGGATGCGGGTGGTGTAAAAATGCCCTTTTAAGGGGAATTTAGGAAACATTCTGAGATTGGCCAGTTATTGCTAATTATAAGAATGAAAGTAGTGTGTCCTTAGGAGTAATTTTTTCTACTGATCAACTCTGAATTTAACAAACTAAGTCTACATCTAACTACAAAATGGAACCTGAATGGATATGATTTTTGAATTTTTCAGTTGTTTTTGTACATTTGTCCACCACCTGAATGCAACAGGTATTCCAGTCATTAGGTAATGTATCTCCACTCATAATTGCTGTGTGATTCTGCACTGACTGGTATTTCTTACCGAAAGTGTATGTACTTGTGTTTATTTTAGGATTTGAGTATAGGGGTATGCCAAGCAAGGGTTTTCATTAATGGACATCTGATATATAAAGGTGAAATAGACAAGGGTTGTGGAAATCAGGTGTTTGACTATGCAAAAATAATAATTGTACAAAGGAAAGATACTTCGCAGGAGGAACGTGAACATTTTGATAATGGTAGCTTAGACAATACATCAAATGTCCAAGACAGTGATGGGCATGAAACACTATCAGACTGTGCAAAATTTGTTAACCAAAGAGAATCTAAAAGTGGGTTGTCGATGGAAAAAATGAGCAATAAATCTAAAGAAATACATGAAACCTCTCAGAGTGACAAAAAAGAAGTATGTAGTTCAAATGTTGATCCTGTGTTATCACAAGATCCTGTTCAGTTTCGTTCAGAAACTCGCCTTTTAAAACATTCCAGTGATAATTTGAACTTGCCTGTTGTGGATGATGGTGTTCAAATTTTTACACCCAGAACATCTGTCACGCAAAAACCTAAAGGTAAGACGAATTGCTAAATTTTCACTTTTCAAATTTAGAAAACTTACAAATGCTTTTTAGTAAAAAGTATTTGAGACAGATAGTTTTCACTGAAAGCATCATTTCAGAAAGCTGTATTTGTGTGCATAATTCTTTGCTGTAATTTCTTGTTTCAGATTGTATCCACAAAGTGCAAGGAAGTAATTATAATAATTTTGTCCATATAAAAGCAGTTCGAATAAAACTGTAGACCAGAAATAAATTTTTAAAGAAAATTTTAGTTTCATATTTTTAGATTATTACATGGGTTTTCCGATGTTTTTGTATCAAATGTTAAGATTCCAGCTCTTTTGAAAAATTCTTATGCGCTCTCCATAAGTGATCACTTGTTCTTTAGTGCCTACACCTAGAAAATCAAAAGATGGTGCGACTCCACGAAAATCTAACAGAATGGCTGCCAAACTTGATGGTAATCAGGGATCTACTGACCAAAAGCAGATACAAAGCTTGGCGTCTGTAGAAGCCAGTCAGGAAGATGTGCCGATGCTGCAGCAAATCAGGAAAATTACCAAGTAAACACTGCTTGCTTAACATGATATTAATACTTGACTTTACGAAATACACAATGTAATGCTATTACATTGTAGTACTAGGATTTTGCATTTTGTGTAAACTTTTTGAAAATGTTATTTAGAGGTTAGCGTTAATTATATCTTTGCCAAAAAATGGATATTTTTTTTACCAAAGCTTATTCATTTTACAATTTACTGATCACTGATGGCATTGTCATACAGGGATACTTCAAATGTCCGAAGCATGTCTGGATTTATTAATATTTGTATTTATTTTTTCTTTTCTATTAATGTAGTCGCTTGCAAACTTTGTTTATAGTCTAGTGACTTTATGGTGACCAGAAATAAATACACCAAGTATAAATTTGTATAAAAATGTAAATTTTCATACCTCTGTTTTTAGAAATTTGACACTCATTATTATAATATCTGAAGAGTGCCTTTTTATTGGAATATTGACATTATTACACTTACTAATTTTTAAAATGCTTTTTGTGAAATACAGGATTTTTTGAGATTTTAAACCTTCAAAAATTTAATAATTTTCCATGATTTTATTTGGTCTTGATAAAATTAAATTGAACTATGAATGCTATTAATCCCGCTCAAAAATTTTAAAATATCAAATTTTATGTCTTGAGGCAAATTAATGCATTATACTCAATAGCTTGAAAATACCATTATGACATAGCTTGAATGTTAAAGATTTAGAAAACATCTTTTTTGTGTAAAAAAAAATGTAATGCGGATTTTTCACACATTTTTCTTTAAATAGTGACGAAGTTCTAGCTTAGCTTTGAAATAAATGAAAGAAAAAAATTAACTTTCCACTAACTTTTTGAATGTCACAAAAGTGATCAAAAATATATGATGGTGTTTATGTCTACCTTCAGAACCATAATGCCAAAAAAATATTTCTTTTGACAAAAAATGATTCAAAACTAAAATCCCAAAATTGTACAATGAAATTAAATCTGTAAATCAAAAAACTTTTGATCATTTTATTACCATTGATACGTAATGGGCTAAAAGAATAACAGCACAAAATTTAGCACGAATCAGATAAGTTAAATACCATTCAAAGAAGATACAATTATTGTCTAGTAGTATTTCTACATCTCACTTCCTAATAATTAAAACAACTTTTTGAGAATTACACTGATTTAAGCTTGGGACATTTATTTTTAGTCATGGCATATTCTTCGCTCTATTCTCAGCAATCATTATTAATTCCTTCCTTAGAAACACCAATGAAGATAGCAGACCTCAGTGGCTTTCCTCTAAGAAGAATAATCACATGTAATTACAACTTTTCTGTTCTGTTTATGCCTGTAGTTCATGTTGATTAAGGTATACTTTTCTTCATGTCCTTGTACTTTCACACCTGTTTTGTACTATTTAGTGTTAATTATTCAGCCTTGTTTGTTCGTATTATTTTTATAACAACAATACAGTAAATGACTTTAAAGTACTAACATAATTTCTTATATCATTTATTCTGCCATGTTAATTTTAGGATATACAAAACTCTTAACTGTAATTTCTGTTAAAGCATTATGTAAATAGGTATGACCACTGTGTTAAGCATTTTTAAATTTATTTATTTTTGTTGTGACCTAGAGCAAAGTGAAAGCAGGTCCATAGAGTACATACAAATAAATAGACTGGTTTCATAATTTTTGCTAAAATGTTTTGTGTTTTTTCCCCATAATAAATTTTAAACTGGCCTATGTGCTGGACAAGTACTTACAATGGTACCATGGACCTTCATTATTATTTTACTGTTATATTGGTATCTGCCAGTTACATAAATTATTGATTATTTATATACTTCTGTATACTTTTAGCAATTTTGAAGCATTTTTTGTAAAACTTATGAAACAAGTCGCTTTATGTATCTTATCTAATTGTTTTCACTTTGCTCTAGGTCACAACAAAGAAAATTTGTATTTAAAAATGGATAGTTCAAATCACTACATGGAGGGATCCATGTATTTGCATGTTATAGTGTATAACTTCTGTTGTAGGGAGTTTGAAAAATTGGGATCTAAGCCAAAATGGTTACAGAGTCAAGATATCAGTGGTAAATTTTATTCAAACTGTGTCTATAATTAACTTTCAACTTACAGTACTGCTTTGTCCTACCTTTCTTAGCAAAAGTAGTGAGTTATTAATAGTTGTGAAGAATATAAATAAATGTGTAAATTAAAAGAATCATGTGCTATTTAATGTAAATTGTAATTTTTCTAAAATAGCTTGCTGGTCTAATGATGTATGCTTCTCGGTGGTTATATCTGTGGTCTGTCATCCATTCGCATGTTTGTCCATGAACTTTCCTTTGTTTCGTGATAACAGTTTTAGTGAGATCAACTTGATCTAAGTATGTAGGGTAAATATAGGTCAAAATACAGGTCAATTTTAATTTTGGGATGAATCACTTCCAATAAATGGATAAATAAAAGTCAAAATAAAAGGTTTTTGATTTTGATCTGGATGGCCATGCTTATTCTTGTGATAAGCTACATGTATTTGTACCCATATCATCAAAACAGAAGAAAACAATACTTTGCAAAAATACAATACTGCAGGCAGAAATTTGAAGTAACAAATTAAATGGTTTGCAATTAATTTTTCTTATCAGCAGTTAAATAATAATTTAAATATAACCAAAAACAATCCATCTCTTTCAATGTTAGTATTACTACCGTTTGCAACAAGATGCGACCCCCGTAATATATTGTTATTTGTTACATCATTAAGTAAAGGGTATACTGTGGATCACACTTCAGTAGTAAGATTATTGGTAATACATGCATACATAGTTACATAGTTCTGCCATGTCATCAAAGTGATGCGTTCGATTCTAGTAATGGTGGTCACTGATTGTACTATCTCCAACATGTGATATCATATGTTCAGAGAGAACTGTTTGGAGAATTCTTATTTGTAAACTGCTCCTTTCAAAGAATAAACTGCTTGTGGTATATCTGGCATGTTGGTAACACTTTATTTAGCCTAATAATGGGTGGCAAATTCAAGCAATGAACTGCTTCTAACACATTTCCAGATGAGCCATTTGAAGCTCCTCCTGAAAGTCGTGCTGGCAATAGAAATAATGTTCATGTTCAAGATGAGGATTTTGGCAGTTGGCCTCAACAAGGGTAAGTGGAATTGTTGAACATCATTAAAACATTAAAATAACGTTTGTTTCTCAAACTTTTAACAATGATTCAGAATATTACTGAGTGTAAGAACTTACTACTCTAGCTAGCTGCCTTATGTTTGAATGTGCTGTGTTGCTCAGAGTTTCATAGAAATATTTGCAGTTCTTCAAATTTATCCAAACTTTTGCTCAATGCCTGTCATATAGATTTGATTTGTTTGTGTTTCAGAGTTGAGCATCTCAAAACAGTTCTTGATGACGAGAATTTTGAGCCAAAGAAAGTAGCTGATGATAACGAAGAATTAAAATGGAGACAAGAAATGATGAAAGAGAATAATACTGCATTAGATAATGATGAAGATTCTCCAATGAAAAGGATAGCTGTAACAAGATCCAAATGGCGTAATGTTCAAGATTTGAATCTAGAGCAGTCTTGGACATCACTAGACCTGTTTAATCACTCTCACAAAGGAAGATTATCTGTGGATATAGAAGGTTTGTCCTTATTGCATTGTTAATCATTCATAGAGACAAGAGACCGTTAAATTCAGAATTGCTATCCAACATCCATCCACAGCATCAGTCTATGCCGCAGTTTTCAACTACTTAGTTCAATGTTGTGAAAAAATTAGACGATAGGTTTTATGATGTGACTACATTTGTTGTTATAAGTTGAAAATTTGCATATGAAAAAGTGAGTCAGATTTGGCAAGCATACAGTACCATTTTATATATTCTGTTTGTAGGTGATGCTTTAGATGAATATGTGCAATCTAACAATGAACTTCCTATGCAGAATGAACCAATAACAGAAGAGACCGAAGAAGTAGATGAGCAAGAGTAAGTAGCAATAGGACCTTTTGTGGTTGCAATTTTGAACGTCGTCCACTTGAAGAGGATGGTGGGAAGTGAGGCTTTCAGGTTATCTTAACATTCCCTGCATTGAAAAATATTAGTTTTTTTACAAAAAATCACTTTTACAATGTTTTGGAGTTAAAATGTCTTAATTTATAGACTAAGATATATTTTGCTGCTGAATATACTGGTTTGTAATCACACAATTGACTTTTTCTATGTTGTATAACTGCTGGCTTGACTCTGGTGTGCCCCTTGTAGTAAACATGGAAAACTGCTATTAGGAATTGTCCAGTTTTTTTCTTAAATGTTTACTGTTTGTAACAAAAAATCAACTTAGACTTTTACATTAATCAAGAAATGTTGCCACAGTAATACACGTAAACTGCTGGTACTTTCAATAAAGTATTGCATGAATTGTCTAATCATTGATTATTTCAAAATCTAATTTATATCTTATAACAAATGTACATTTCACATATAACAAAAGTTGTAGGTAAAACTTGAGTGTTTCGGTAATTTGAACTTTTGTTTTCAGGGAAGAGTTTATTATACCCGAGTTACCATATGGTAAAAATTTGGCCATCAACATTAAAAATACTTGGGGTGACAGACATTATGTTGGACTGACTGGCATTGAAGTTTTCAAGAGTACTGGTGAGCCTGGAACAGTTGCTAAGGTAGGTTTTCTTTAACCTAAGAAGGGCTGTGCAAGAAAAAGGTATCATGGGAGTCTTGGACAGCACAGCCAATAAAATAATATAGATTAAGAATATGTTCACTCCTTACAACGTTATTCTTAATGCCTAGCACAAAATGGCTGTAGAAAAGGTGTCATAAATTAGGTATAAAAGCAACAACAGTGGACTAAGGCATAAAAGCTGGCAGCTAGTGAAATAGGACAATCATACATAGCCATATAGAAAAGCCGACTGGTTAAAAGTTTAATCATGTATTTATTCACTCTTGTTGATTTGAGGGATTATTATGACAGGCTAACACCTTAATCAACTGTCATTATGACAGATGGGAAGGCACAGAGCACTAACAGATGGATTTATTCACACTGTGCTACATTCCAAATTTTTGGAATTTTGAAAGCAAAGAATGCTGAAAACCATAAACCTCTCGTGCGGAGCATACCTGGTCAATGAGAATCAGTGCTCCCAGGCCTGAAGAACAAAATATATGTGATTATATCAGAATTTTTTTCTTCATGTTTTTAGATCACAGCCAACCCTGCAGATGTCAACATTTTACCAGAATTTAATGGGGATCCTAGAGTTGTTAGCAATCTTATTGATGGTATCAACCGAACACGAGATGACATTCACATGTGGTTGGCACCATATTCAAAGGGCAAAAATCATTACATCTACCTCATCCTTGATAAACCATGCCACATAGCTCTTATAAGGATATGGGTAAGTATGTTATTCTCTGCTTGTCAATCAAAAATGTATCAAAATAAACAGACAAATCTAAATATGGTGAACATTTAGAGCCTGTACAGAGAAGGCAAAGCTTTTATTATGTCACTTTTAGCAGTCCCCTGGTACTAGCGTTAAACTGACTGTATTCTCTGTAATTATCAAAAACAGGGAGTAGCATGTATCCCTTATCTTGCTTTAAAGATGTTTTGTGAGATGATACACTGTATAAGAGTCTTTCACACCAGATTTTACAAGTGATGAAAGAAACATGATGACTTATTCCGTAAAGTTTAAATCTTTTCTTACCTGCTTATAGTTGTCTATGTTTTACGACATATATTTAAACACAGGAAGTAAATGAAAATTGAAAAGATATTAGCTACTAGTTATTTTTGCTGCTTTACTTCATTCTTACTCAAATTACTTGTCCAGTCTGATTTGTGTTGATGATAAATTTATTTATACTAATCCTTCTTGTATTTTAATTTGGGAAAATTGCGGGAACCTTGTTTCGAAAAAACAAAGCTTATTGAACATATTATTTATTTTAATCTAAAAACATCCTATATTTCATTAGATAAATTTGCATCCGAATGTCCTTGTTTTCATGTGCGATGAACTGTGTTATTATCATTTTATACAATTTTTAATGGAATTCTTGCTTTTAAATTAGTTAGTAGGAATGTCTGTTTGATGATGTCTTATCAGATCAGTGAAAAGTATTTAAAATACAAATAGAATGTTTTGATTAAACAGACTTCTGAAAGTATGGTCACAAAACTGAAAGATTTCATTATATATGCTTATAGTATATTGGTTAAGATTTTGATTAATTCTAGCATCCACTCATATCACGGTGCTAAGGACATCGACATGTTTTTAAAGGATGTGCGATACACAATAGTTGTTCGCACATTCTCGCACTTACTGATATTTCCTCACAGATTATGTGCGAGGATGTGTGATAAACAATATTTGTTTGCACATCCTTGCACAACATGGCACTAGATGGTGTTTTCTTGCACATAGTAGTTACTAGTGATAATTGTAATGTTTTATGTACATTGTCATTGTAGAATTACAATAAATCTAGAATCCACTCATATCGTGGTGCTAAGGACATCGACATATTTTTAGATGATCAGCCAATTTTTAAAGGAGAAATTGCTCGTGCCTGTGGTGGTGTTTTGGGTGGCACTGAAGCATTTGGTGATGTAAGTACAGTTTCTTTATAATTTTAAACTAAAAAAGCTGTTAATGTACTGTTATCATTCATTCTTACTGTTATTTCAGACCATCTTGTTTACTACTGATGAGCAAATCCTGGAGCTAGTGTCTCAGTACGATGAGGCTTATGATGGGAATGCATTTAGTGAGGATGACTGGGAAGAGGATGTTCCTTTCGAGCGACCAAAAACTGCAGATATCGGCCATGAAGAGGTACGAGACCATTTTATTTTGTCTATCTCCTCACCAGATCTGATCTTTAAACTACATGGGATGTAGATATTCATTAGGTTGATCGGGATATATTAAATCTTGAGATGTCATAGTAGTAACAAAGGATGAATACCAATGGTCATAAATAGGGATTAAAACATGGTAGTAATAAATATGTTCTAACTTCTGACTGTAGAGAAAAATCATACTGTGAGTGATGATACTGAATGCTGTCTGTATCTAATTTTTCAGTCTCGTCCTTTTACGTCAGCTGTTAGTAGCAGGAATGAGATATCGAATCAGCCAGATGAGCAGACAGAGTCAGTAGTGAAAGAACCAGTCACCGGCAGTAAAATTAGTATGGAAGGGAACATCATGGTTTATAAAGGCCAAAGTAAGTTTACAATTCTATCAGATAAAAGTCAACTATATATGCTGAGGATAAAATTTTTTGACAACTCTGTACCAAACATGTCCAAATATGAAACCCATTCTTCATCAAAAATTCCTAAATATCTGTTTCAAATTTGTATAACCCATTAATATACTAGATCCAACATTTCCAACAGATATCTCGAGTAGGTCTAAAAGACTACCCAAAATGTAACACAGATCCGTAAAATATAATCAAAATATACAGCGGCACATCCCCATTAGTCCATACGCTAAGATATTCTCCAAGGGTAAAGTCACTCTCAAAATTTTGTAACGTGTTATAAGATACTAGTACAAGTTTGTGAAAATCTTGTACTTAATGAATTATACTAAATAAAATCGTATACTGCTCTGTATTGTAGACCTACAACTGAATTTTACTGAGACTTGGGGAGATATTCATTACTTAGGACTGACTGGACTAGAAGCTATAGGCAGTGATGGTATAACACATGTACCTATCAGGATGAAGATGTTATCTGCCAATCCTAGAGATTTGAATTCCCTACCTGGTTATGGCACAGATGATAGAACATTGGACAAGTATGATTAAGGCTAAACTACTAGAGTCTCATTGAAGTTTTAAATAAAAATTCGTGAAAAATCTGTGTCACGTTATTTTCACACAAATAAATGTTTCCTACTCTGTTTTAGTGGTATTTACGGACTGCATGAAATTTAATTAGCATAAATGACACCTCATGAAATCATTACATAAAGTCTACGGGAAAACCTGGTGGATTTAGATATTTGCTACATTTTATAATATATAAAAAGTAAATGGTACTTCCATAGTTTTATATGGACCATTTTTCAATTGCACCAGTTATATTAGTTACATAATCGATTTATATTTTAGCTAATAAAAACTAAATATCTTTTTTTAAACTTTTATTAGTAACTCCAACATTATTCATGTTATGTACAATTCAGTCATAACAAATAATGGGATTATCATTTACTTCTTAAAAATACAGTTAGCAAGAATTTAGATCCACTGTTTTTTCCCATAGGATGTACCTTATGATTTTTATGAAGTATCATTAAAACGCTAATTAAATTTCTATGCATTTCACACACAAGTCTGAAAATACCACTATAACATTACCTGAATGTTAAAGTTTCAGATTTTTCAGGAATATTATTTAAAATCGTAACAAGACTCTAGATTATCCTTATAAGGATTTTTTAATACCCTGTAAAAAATAAATATTGTATGAAAAAACTGAAAATGTATGAAGGGCATAAAATCTAGTAATATTGATATTTACACATGTTTGTCGTAAGTGAAAAGTTTTTTTAAAGACCGGAAATTTGCTAACACCGCTAAAGGTCAGCGCCGATGTGTACTGAATTCTTTGATAATAAGCTGGCATAGATTATGTTTTATCTTTTCTATACAGTTTTAACTGTTTGCATTTTTTTAGATTAATTGATGGTACAAATGTCACAACGTCAGATGAGCATATGTGGATGATTCCATTTTCACCAGGACTGGAGCATGTGCTTACTGTAAACTTCGGCCACCAGGTTCAAATGACTGGCTTAAGATTTTGGAACTACAATAAAAATCCAGAAGATACTTATAGAGGGGTAAGTGTATATCAGGAAAAAACAGTGATGCTGACAAGTTCATTATTTTCCATTAAACAACATGTTTCAATGCACAAAACTAGCTAAGACAAAACTATGTTGCCAACATTTGTAGTATACCCTATTTATTTGAATACTAATATTTTTTAAGATTTTTGCTTGATGGCTTCTGTTTGACTCAACTTATGTTTGAGTTCTGGTTGATTTGGCAGAGACAATACAGTTATGACACCTAGTTGTGCTGTCAATTCCGTTATTCTTGACATGACTTCAAATGATGGCCAATAGAAAATTTACATACGGTAATGTGATACTCATCATTAAAATCGTACCATTTTCATTTAGTTTAAGTACCATGAAGTACATAACTCATTAGTGCATTCTAAGTTTACTTCTGTTCAAATTGATTTTTATTGGAATTTCTATTAACTTTTGGTTGATATTCAAGTCTTGAATTATATTTGGTAAAAATAACTTCAACTTTGGTTATTATATTACTTATCTCGTTGGAGAACGAAAGAGCGAGATGTACCTCTGTGTGGTCACTGATGAGTTGGCACCTCATGTCTGAGATATTGTTCCTATTGGATAATTATCCATTACTGTGCTATTTGATATTGCATTTCTGGAATAATGAGGCAATCAAATTATTGAGAAATTTTAAGATTTAATGATTAACTGATAATTGAATAAACAGGAGTATAAAATTCCCTATAATAGTGTAAAGTTTTATATCATTATCAAATTATTATTCTGTTTCAAAGCTTGTTAACGTGCTCAATAGGATTGTATGTAAAAATTGTCAATAACAAATGTTAACTCTGAAGTTAATGCAGGCTCTAATTATGTGGAGCAAAGTTTAATGCAAAACTAGTTTGGCTCTGTACAACTAATTATGTCTTAAATATTGTTATACAAAATGTAGGTGCATAAGTTTTATTAGCAGTGTTACCACCCTGTAACACCAAAATTTTATTTTTCATAATTATAACAAATATATGTTTATTTTGCCATGTTAATAATTACTTTAGAATGATTTGTATTAGACGCATGTTAGTAATAAATAATAAATATATTGTGTCGTTGACACGCAGGATTACTTTTACATGACTTTTGATCCTTTGTTTATATACCAAACACGATTTCTGAAGTGCATGTTTTTTGATAATTATTTTTAATCCACTCAGCTAAAAAACAAGTGATTTCTTGATTGTATTAAACATCAGAAATGTGCGTAGAACATCTTCTCATGATGTAAATGAGAAAGAGCTTATAGCTAACTAATGCATAGTTAATCAAGTTAAGCATAATTTGATAACATAATAACACGATATATACCTTTTGATACACTATTAAGCAAAAAAAATCTATGTTTTTATAATTTAAGTAATATGGATATTTAGGTTAATTCCTTCACATACACAAGATTAGTCTTGATTTTGTCTAGTTGTAGCTGTGACCCATCAGTGCTATATGAAATATTACCCTGTGTTCCCATTGACACAAATAAAATACTATTCAAAATTGGGACTGCATAAGGTAAACTATGCATGAAATGCCACTCACTGTTTAGTTATTGATTCATTTGGTCAAATAATACTACATCAACCTTAAAAATGGAATTTAGAATGTGAAAAGATCATTATGAATGTGTGTAGGGCACATTTTTCTCATACAAGTTGCTTTCTTGAGTTGCATTACAGATATGGTAACTTTTCCAATGTTATTGCCTTCAAGTAGCTATTTTATTGGGCACCTGGCTGCTTGTATGAATCCCCAGTTAATGATAAAACAACTTTTAACAACTCTGTGTTAAAATATTTATAAATGTATGTGATGTTTATGAACATGCTTGATAGACAGGTATCTACTGAACAAACATAGCTATTACTTTACACTATCGTATTATGCTGTAAAACCTTGATTAGTTCAACCAACATTTTCCTTCTGAGAAATATGTACAGGGTTCGTACAGTCTTGAAAAGGTCTTGAATTTTAAGGGGTTTCTTGAAAAAGTCTTAAATTTGGTTCAGCCT
>JAOXYB010031498.1:0-14590 GCA_028565635.1 Phoronis ovalis
GTGATTTTAGCCAAAAAACAGATCCTAAGCACGTAACGCGCGTTACGCGCCGGCGGTTCAAAAAACATCCCCTTTCACTCGAAATTTTGTTGGAACATGCGTACCCACTTTCATATTGACTACCCCCCGGGGTTCTTAACAAGCCAATGTAGAATCGTTTATTAGATTTTTTATCGAAAGAAAAGGAAGTACCGGGGTAATACCAGGCAGAGTTATGTAAGATCCTTTTTTAAACTACATCTATCACTAATTATATTATTTTTTATTGAGAAATATATGTTTAAATCAAGGCGTATTAACAACTTATTTTTTACAACTTATAATTAAAAGGCATTTAAAAAAGTGGCTTTGATATAACATCAATCATGTTACTTGTATAAACCACTACCAATTGTCGCATGAATGTCGTATTGTTTCATAATTGCATCGTTTCTTTATTTTTTATGATACTTACACAACTACCCGTTAGAAATGTGTAAATGTGCTGTGCGTATTTTTTAAAAACAACTTAATACATTACTGTATATTGTAATTCGTTTATTACTTTAATGTCACATAATAATTGTAGGAGATCGCGCCAGTTGTGATGTCAAGAGGACATTAACCTGAAATTAAAACCCATAACATCTGATTATTTAACTTCCGAGTCAGTAACCACCAGATGGACTTATTTACGTTCTTGACTATCGCTATGATTCCTATAAGCAAATAAGAGTGCATTCCCACTTTGTATTTTCCCGATAGATGGCGCACACAATATCAGAGTTGCAAGTGCAAGTTGAAAACAAGATTTCCCGTCGATCCACATTCATTATAACGCTCGTACTAAAGCATAATTTCAATTCGATCAATTTTATCAATGTTTTTTTTTAGATTGCGATATAGACGTTATCCCTCTCAAATGCACAACTACTGAGTTTTCTAAGGTGTTGTTTTCGAGAAAATCATACAGTACCTACTCCGGGTCATACTGCATCATTGCATAGGTCAAACTTAAGATATCCCTTATCTCAGAATCATCTGCTCAAGAATTTCGTTACATTGTATAAAATGATTGCAAAATAATAGAAAAACCACTAAACCAATCTAGTACACCACTATCTTAACTGAAATCTGTATAAAATAATTAAGAAACGAGACAAAGCTAAAAAAAAAACAGGAAATATGTCTGCACGGGATGTCTTTAAATATAAACGTTAAATTAAACTATAAAAGGCAAAAAAGATAAAATACAATTTCACGATTTTTTAAAGGAAATTCTTGACAAACACGCACGGCAGGTCATCAACGCCTAATTATGTTTGTAGATTTTATCTAGACTGAAAATTTGTATTTGCCGGGGTTGTCACATGAGTATGTGTTCCTGCGAGCTGCACACTGATTAAATATAAAATGTAGCCAAAATCTATATATTGTAGTTACTCATTTATCAGGAACAACACGTCGGGAGGTGCTGAATCAACATTAGTTATATATTTCAGCATTAATAATGGTCCTCACCTTAATTGTCATCTGGCGAACATACATGTAAAGCAGGACATGCACATACCCGTACCTGAAAGTAAAACAATTTTAATTGCAAATTTAATCGGATTATTTATTAGCAGTTCATTGGAAATGCAAAAGCTATCTCTGTAACTTGCGGTAAACAATGCCACTGACAAAGCATCATCGTGAATTACGTATTGCTGTACAATGTCAATGATACCAAGTCAATTAATTATGTACTCTGTCAGATATCCTGCTGTATTCTAACACTAGACTTGCTCAAGTCCCTATGAACTTTAAAAAAATTTAAAAAAATAAAAGTGATGTTTATTTCTCTTTTTTATGTGTTTTACATCAGTGGTTTTAATTATCTCGAAAATTTTTTTTTTTTTTTTTCTATCATATATATGTTGAGTGTTAGCCTATATGATAGTAAAAAAAAAATTTGCGAGATAATTAAAAACATTGATGTAAAAGACATAAAAAAGAGAATTAAACATAACTTTTTTTTTTTTTGTTTATGTTCACAAGGACTTGAGCAAGTCTATTGTAACACTTGCTCCATATTATATTTTTGCGTGTACATAATCTCCATTGAACATCCAGTACCATGTCGTTCTTTCTTTGGAAGCTTGTGCACTTTAATATGTGTACTATTTATTTTTTCACAGTAAACACAAAAATTAAAGGAAAGGGATATATTTCATAATTATTTATTGCTTTAGGAAACGAATTGCATATGCATTGTGTATAAATAAAATAGAAAATGTTATTTTAAATTATCTTAAAGAAACACACACACACACACACACACATATATATATATATAATGTATGTGTGTGTGTATAACATAGATATATATACGTACGAAAACACGAAAACAAGCCGTGTTTATCTTTAATATCCTTGATATAATTCGAAGATTTACCCTGGGAACAATTAATTCTTAAATGGGAGACCAAATTGGATATTTTGAAAATTGGCTTTTAGGTTTATGTAATTAATAATTTATAGATAATTATACAAGATATACTTAAACGTCTCTAAGAAATAGAAAAAAACTGCCTGAATCAAGGTTGTTTACTGGAATCATCTTTGCCGAAATTGTAGACTGACCTCAGTCCCTTTTGGGTGTTTTTAAACCTTATTCATTTATAACTTGTCAAATTTTTAGTTTACACCATTGCCTTTTATCCAGTATCAAATGTTCACCCAGTATCAAGTGTACACCCAAAGGCATATAATAAATAAAACAAGTATTGACACATTTTAGGGACTTACATGATTTTTCTGCTCATGTGTAATATTATACAACCAAATATTATGATATTTTACAATAAATGATATTACCATAATAATATGCAGAAAACAGTCTGGACTACAGACTACCGAAATTGAGACTCTACACCATGGAGCACTGAAAATTACTTTTTATATATAAATAGAAAAATGGCAGAAACTATGTTTTTGTGAAAAAAAATACTGACTAGATTTACTGCAAAAGCTATTAGAGATTTAAATACCGTTCATACTGTTCCTCAATCCTGATGTACATGCAATGGAAAATACATCATCGATCGGATGTTTACCATAGCTATGTTAAGGGTTTTATGTAATACAATTAATTAGTGGCTAAAATGAGATTATTTTCCCTAAAGATATGATACGAATAGTATTTTTAATATAATGGACTGATAAATATAGCTGTTTATTTCAAGTGTTTACTTGCTCCAGAAACCTCGAAGCAATCAATCGATTCACCAAACTCAAAACAAACCTATTGATTTTAAATGGCCTAAAAGTTAAATCACAGCTATTAAACTAAGCCTTGCGCTTTGTTATCATTTAATGATGCTCATGTTTTTATAGCTGTTTTATTGTTTAAATAGTATCAAATTAACACTATTTAATCTTCTGCATAATAAATGTATTAACCGCATAAGACGTTGTAACTTTTTTTTACAATTAATGTAATAATTCGTAGCTAATGATCTGATCATAACGAGAAAACATTAAGTCTAATGGCCTATTTCAATACCAGAATCACTTTTGTAAACATGCGCTAAGAAATAGAAAATCGTGAAAAATGCGAAAAAAATAATCTAGAGCATGCAGAATATATACAGTGTTGTTTTTTTGCAATTGATGTTAAACTACATTTATGCGGCGTCTAAATGGATGTTCGTAGGCATATCCAATTCGTTGGCAGCAGCCGAATTATACATTATTATACATTAGTAAAATGTAGTCAAACTTAATTAACTAAGTAGTTATTTCCTCGACTATTATTTATATGAACTATTAGAGAGAAACCTAAATGAAATCAAAAGTGTCGACTCAATCTAGAAACGATGTACAGTACCTACATGTATATCGTACTACATCTAGAAGCATTTCAAACTAAGAAGCTAATGCGAAAATGAATTCAAGTCGCCCAGGTGTTTTATCTGCACATTTAACTATTATTACGAAGTAAAAATCAACTTACTGTAGCCAAAGTAGTTGGAATTAGTTAATTGTCTTAAACCAGTTACACCTGTTTGTATGCTGTTTGTATCTAGCCATAATAATAAACTTACCTAATTAATGAATTCTATTAATTAAAGGTAAACGCTAATGATCGTCCTTAAGTCACGTGCACCTACTGCTGCAAAATGTGATCTAATGCCAATTTTACCACTACATTTAGCTATCATCTTTCTCATTTAACACAAATTGATTTTTTTTACTGCTAGTACATCTTTGATCGTGATACCTAAAGGGTTCAAGTGTTTTCTCTTTCCTTATTTGAGTCCCTTCTGACAGATTATTACGCAATTTGACGTATGTAATA
Source organism: Phoronis ovalis (assembly GCA_028565635.1). Classification (NCBI taxonomy): domain Eukaryota; kingdom Metazoa; phylum Phoronida; family Phoronidae; genus Phoronis; species Phoronis ovalis. The sequence goes on from JAOXYB010031498.1 coordinate 4,322, forward strand.
ATCGAAAAAACATGTTTTTAATCCATTCCTATGCATACATATATCAAAAAGTATTTAAAACAAAAGGAATGGAAAAAAAGGTTTGCAAGGTATACAAATTATTGAATTTTTCACCAAGATAATCGCCTGCATGTGTTAAATGATGCTATAACGCATTTTAGTAGTGTTAAAGTTTAGTCTTAGGTATGCACCCATCATCTACATATTTTGAAGTTAACTGCGTTATAACGTTTAACAATTAAAAAAAATCTGTCCAACAGTAATAATTTAGGTAAACAATCACATTATGACCAGTAAAGATTGTAAGTCCATACTTTAACGGTTTTCAATCAGATTATGACCAGTAAAGATTGTAAGTCCATACTTAAACGGTTTTCAATCAGATTATTCACCGCTTGTACTCGAACGGTCTCCGTCTGAATGGCGAGATAGTGTCACCTGGCGGTATCCACCAACACGAAGGTATAGGGGAACTATATAGCGGACTAGTGGCTCTTCATGACTGAAATGGCTAACTTTAATTGTGGCATTTCTTACGTCTTACAATTAGCCATGCGACAGAACATTGCTAAATCAATACGTAAACTGTTCCCAAACTGTTCTATCTCAGACTTTTAGGATCAAAGGCATAGCTGCTACGGTATTCGAAAATCAGGGCGTTCCGTAACATTTAAATTTACCTTTGTTAAAGCATACACTAAACCAAAACGTGTTCAGGTAACTGTACAACATGGTGAATCGATGTTTTTTTTAAGTGGGTTTAAAGTATTTTGTGGCCTCGCCCTTGCTGAACTACTATTGAAGAAGTCCATTCTATCGCGCTCGTAAACAAGAAATGTTTACTATAACTTTGAAAAAAGGTCGGGGAACATAAACATTTATACATTTTAAAACTTTCTGCCTTCAAACATTTTTCACTGAAGTGTGCAACAATTCCAGGTTGGTAGGCTGACTTTGGACTTGTTGCATTATCAGTAACCAGACAGACATTGCATTACACAGTACAATTAGTCTACTAGCTGTGTTTCGCACTAGTTGATGTAGCGTAATCAATTTGGAAAATGATATTAATAAACACACATGGGCACTGGGCAGCATACTCCAGTAAAGTATAAGTTATGTTCACAAGATATAACTCTGAAAAAGTATATGCTAAAAATTACTCACTTCAAAATCATGAGTATCTTCTGTAAAAATGTTCTCGCCCAGTCTTTTTTAAAGACGTTTCTTAGTAGAATCGAGATCATCCTATAGACCAGATTTGTGTTTATTTCTTTGTGTAAAATTTGCTGATACATTTTTAATCATCATTTCCAAAAAAGGTTTAGAGATCGGTCGAAACGTTTTATTTCTTTCATTCTGTAAAATCTAACATGTTTGTTTAGTTAAAAAAAAGCATTCTATTTTTAATGTTTAAGTAATTTTATATGAATCTGTGAGATACCTTTTAAACGATTTATCACGGCTGGAATCTTGTTTTATCGTTAACATGACGAGAATACATTTGAAGCGCTTGAAATCGTGTTTTTTTGGCAATAAAAACTCTATGGACTATAACCAACTATGCCATACATTACTTTCATATATGCTTCTTAATCGCTACTAAAGCAATAATAGACCGAAAATTTAAGTTCCTCCTAATACTTACATATTTAAAAATACACATATAGCAAATACATAAAAATAGAAAAATATTATGGAATATAATACATTTTAGAGTTATGTAGCAGCTGATTATAGATATCAAAGAGTACCGGTACTGCGCAGTACATGTTCTATTTACACTACACTGGGTTTATATATACGCGATGTGAAAATGCTTTGAAATTTGTGGTTTTCGTTTGTTTAAAAATATTTGTATCTGACCTTTGTATTTAGAAATTTCGATATTTTTTAGTAAAATACAATATCATGAATCATGATATTTTTGCTTTGTGCCAGTCTTACGTCTGGTCTAGCAGCTCGACTAGTAGTTTTTAAAGATTTCTTTTATTAAAACAAATTATTGCATAATCATGTGACAGAAAAAAAATTAAAACATCGATGTTGGCAACTTTTAAAATGTATATACGTCCATTGCATACTGTAAAATAATAAATTAAAATCCAAAAAATAGATACATATTGTAGTAATGCATATTCTTTATTTAGCAATCAAACATTTTATTTCTGAATAGGCGAATTCAAATTAACCATTTTGGAATGCTAAATCGCCGTCAGCAAGACATGCAGCTGAAATCCTGAATTAACAAAGCATGCATTTGTTGATTCCAAATTATGTCACGTGTATCAAAATGGACAATGATCAAAATACATCTTTTTCTTTGCACTTTAAACAACATGTCTACTACAGTGGTCACGAGTCCACTTGCAAATCATCCGGTAGTAATATATTGAAACGTTGCAATATAAATCAAACATAAAAGTTTACTTTAGTAATAAACATGGCTCTTACTTCTTGTCACAAGAGAGATGACTGATGAAGGTTTAATGATAGCTCCAAAAGTTTTAAAAAGAACTTTTTTGACCAACACTTCGATCGCTGATTCAATTCGTCATCAAAAATGAATATTCTTATAACTCGCAATACGCGTTCTTGCAAAATCAGATTTTAAAAATATATGGAGTAATGTTTACTCAAACAAAATTGAATTGAATGTTTTTCTAGATTGAAACGGAATTTGATCTATAACAGAAAAGTCCTAGTCCTAAGCACAGAATTTTGATAAGTACATCTAGAAAAGGCAGATTTTAGGATTTCATCTACAGGTCGTTTTCTTTCTTTTGATAAGTACATTTATAAAAGGTCGGTCTTTTACAATCAACAGATAATACACAGGTATTAGAATTTCACCTATAGGCAACTATCCTATTGGACTTGTACGTTTTCTTTCTTTCTTTTTTGTTTCTTTTTTTCAATTTTGAAAGATTTATTATAGAAAGACGGTCAAGAACTTACATATAGAGGTACGCGTACTCTTATTCATCTTGTGAAAATGAATAGATCTGAGAACAGGAAATATTGTTTTTTTTCGCGTGTTATGGATAAAACAGAAGCGTTCTTTTTGTTTTTTTATAAAGTTCAATCAGTCAAAACATATTTTTATGTAAACACGTTAAATAACAAATATATCCTTGAAATGGTAAATTTATTAGTAATTAATCGACACGGGAAAGATGCAAGGTAAAACTCAAAGTGTATTGCGTGCTATTATTACCAATAACACGCATGTGTTTAGTTGGCACGCTTTTTATCTACTTATTAGTCTCTAGAGTATCTAAATTCTTAAAATTCGCAAAATATATTTTTATCAGTCTTTCAAATTATTCTTAATTTTTTTTTTAATTTATATTTTATTTATTACATCAGTAATATTTATATATAACAATTTTGGCTAGTGTCGTCCGGGTAAAAGTAGACAAATATGTGTAAATTTGAAATAGACTTAAGAAAAATAGGCTTTAATATCAGATTGTCTAAATGAAACATGCAACATGTACCTGTGCAAATCACGTGACTTGATGTCCCTGCTAATTCACTACGACTACTATTACCCATACACTTAAAACGACCTGTTTTAATGTGTACTTACGGCACTAATGACCATATCATAATATCATAACTGATTACATGATGATATGACTTTGAGGTATTTTAAGAACCTATTAACATTTTACCAGGGTCTTAATGATGTTATTAAATAGAACAGGACACGAAACTGCGTTCATTGACACACTTGGAATATGAACAATTAAGCAACGCACGCACGTACAGCATGATACAAAGTAGACACCTTAAATCCGTGCTGTCTGTTATTATCTCAAAACGCATTCATTTTCTGCACCACAACATAGTTTGAATTTCTAGTTTAATGTTCCTTGTTATAGATATATAATAGATGTGTCACATTAATTTGGACAAATCGTACGCATTGCCAAACTAAGTTTGCAAAGATGAATGCAAGACGTACAACTGTTGTAAGTGAAAAGAATTTCATATTACATAAAACAGCTATAATTAGTTTGTTCACTGTAGTGCAATGAAATAAATGTTGGAGATAATGCATTGGCAGTTTAACAGGAACAGGCACGGTATGGGGAATAAGACTAAGAGTGAAATGGAACTTTATTGCTGAACCCTAATACGGGTACATTCCGCGTGTTCTCATGTTATGTATTTCGTGTGACTATGAATATCGCCTTATTTTACGAGACTCAACTTTCCTCGTGTAAAGTTCCTCATTGTAATCATAGATAAAGTTGTAAATTGTAACTGTTACTGTGAAGCAATAAACAAGGTTAATTTCTAATTAAAAAATTCAGTTACTAAAGAGGTGTTCGTCAAACTGTGGCTAAACTGAGAACATACAAGTGATCATGCAGTCGACCAATGTTGATTATACATGCAGCTTACAAATTAATACGCAGTAATGTTTCTACAAATAGACTATTAATTAAATATTGAAAATACTTTTGATTAAAATATTTACCTTAATAATTAACACTAGATCCACAAACTGAATTGGTTTCTTTGAACATTATTCCCTTTAGCTAGCTAGCGTGCTCACGAAACCGTGATATTATATATGCTGATAAGCACGTCGAGAACTTCGTCAGCTGTTATATCCGGGAGTTGTGTAACGGATTAAGTTGACCAGGAGCTAAATGCAGTAAAACGAATTTCGTGTTGTATCGATTCCTTAACACCAACATAAATGTCTCTGTTTTTAATCCCCTTTTTAATTCTTTTCATATCATTTTGTTCCTGCTGTACGACATTTACACCACAATGATATGTACCAGTTTGTACGTGATCAGCTGAACATGTCATACGTACACAATGAGCTTTTGAACTCTCCCTGTAACTAATTACAGGCGTGGTACAAACCTTAGCTAATTAGTGTATGTATTACTAATTAACATCTAATCAAGATCAATACTGATATAACAGGTATTTCCTAGTCTCCAGTTCATTTTAAATTTAAACGTTTAATTTCCTCCACATCAGCATTCGTTTCAGGGTTATATTCTTGTAACAGATGCGGCTCAATTAAGATGTCTTTTTTATTTCGCTTTTACAAATTAAAATGTCTTGTTAGTTTATCAGTGTAGTACTCAAGATCAACGTTAAAACTAAGAAACTTGACATGTGACTAAGTAAATACCCGATTCTAGCAAATTAACACCCATGTCTGATCAATTGATACATACGCTGGCAGGAAATAGATACTGTGCAAAATGAAACAGTCTGATCTAGCGTGAACTGTAGAAAATTATTTTCTAAACAAAATATAGTTATCATGATCAGGTGCGCTGATTAATAAAACATTCTTTTGATTCAAATTATTTGTACTATATAAACTATGTTTACTTATGTATATAATTAGATTTCCTACTAATCAAGTTATACGCAGCGTTTTAATTTAAAGTACTTGTTATTGATGACGTATACTGTGAAATAATGATGCGGTTTGTATTTTTTATATTTTGTTGATTAGTCGCATGTGTAGCAGCATACTTCTCCACGATAACATTTTTCTAACATATACAAAATATTTTTGTGCCAATGCGTATAACATATTTTTGTGTTTTGAAGCCTGTGGAATAAATTGTTCATTTGGGTTCAGTAAGGAAGGGTTTGTTGTTTTTTTTTCAGTGTAAGCATGTTTTATAGGGTTAGCATGTTTGGTTTTACGCCAGCCGAGATATAACCTCTTTCAAAACGTTCAACAGTATCAGTTCGGTCAAGTGCAAAGTTGATGTGCGCAATCGCACGGTATGGTATAAACACAAGGTACATCCAGTCCGGATCCGGGCATCCAGTAGAGTCTATTGGCTTGTTGAAAATTAGGGTCAATAAATAAAGGATAGTGTGTTTGACTGGATTGAACAAGGATCAGTCAAAGGGACAATTAGTTTTTATTTCAGATATATTTATATCAACCTCCCCCGGGAGGACGATTTTCCAAAAATATATCCCATGATAAAAACTTCTTTGCGAAAACCATATCCTATGGCAAGTATACTCTATGATTGCTGGAAGTGTTCACTCCATGGTCGACGATATCAACGGGAAAATATTCAAGAAATACACAATTAATTGGTAATAAATTATTTATTGAAAACATATTTCCCATGTTAAAAAAGATATTTACAAATAACCATACATTGTAAAATTTGTCAAATAAACATAAAAATATCCCATGGTAAAAGCAAGGCTGAAAAGAGGGACCCATGGGCGGCACATGTATACAGTCACTTTGAATGAGAGTGCCTTCCGGACAACCTCTTTTGTACGCCGTAGGCATTCCTATGCTTTAGTTTTAATGGCTTCACTTTACTGGTACAGTATGTTTGAATTTGGTTAACCATAAATCATGAATGCGGTCATTGTACGGATAAACTTCCTCATGAATGTCCTTGAATATTCTGTTTATTCTATTATTAAGTGCGGAAGCGTACTCGTCACTGCAGAGCTATTGCCCTTCAAGTTCTCGTTATAAATGTCATAGACTGGGCTCAGTGTGATGCATAATTATCATTGTACATTTTCTTAACTGTTGCTTATCCGCTTGAATTACCTTAAGCAATAACAAATTATATTTTTTTCAACTATGTAATTTATATTTTGTCATATTTAAATGCTGGTAGTTGAAATAAACTTTCAGTTATATATATATATCTTCATTACTAAAATGATTAATTTATTGATACTACTGTTATAAATGAAGTTTGTCGAAATTATCGTCTAGCACTATATTAAATACTGATATAATTAGTCCTTCTTTTGCCTGTAGACAGGCTATCTATTTTCAGAACCTCTTCCAATGTTAGATAGAACTGAGGACATGAGATTTATTTTAATATAACGAGCATGTTTTGGACATTGTTTGCTTCTTTTCTTAATTTTGTAGCCTCTTTCAGCCGAAAATCCGTTTTGCAAGAGACGATTACATAGATATTCCATAAAAGATTATTAAAATCACTTACAATTTAGTAAATTTTGGAAAAAATGCGATTTGGGGAAATTACTACGCGAAATCAATTGAAAATGCTGATTGTAAAATACAGAAAGCGTTCGTTAAACATAGGTGTGGATACTTGATAATCATGACTAAACTTATTCAAAGACTACCTACTCTCAGTTCCGTAATATCATTCGTCTACTAACCTTCAGTTTAATTTAATTATACCTCAAAAGACTCATTAAGGAATAAAAGATTGTTATTTAATTTGATTTATAATTAAACCTCTCTCGACTATCGATTGAGTTTAGTTGAAGCAGTATCTAAATTGTCATCAACTAGCATAATATGTATACTCAAAGCAAATACTTCAGTCTATAAATTCATCATATTAAATCTTTTTTAAACGTACAACTATTTTTAGATTTTAAATATTACAAACTGTTGCGGTCTGTTAAAATGTTTACTTGAAAAATAAACTTGATCACATTTTGAATTCTCAAATAACAGGCATTTTACATGTCCATAATTCCTTGCACGAAATTACAGCGAAAGTCAGTTCAGGGAAAACAATATGATTGTTACTATGGCATTATGAATTTATTTACATCAATTCGCAAAATGCCTATCTCTTAGTACAGGCAATATCATTAATGGTCAATTACCCCCGTAATCAGTGCCGTGTACCCGTACTAGCGGTAGAGAGTTCAACGGCACGAGTTAATCTGGCATAGAGGGCTCTAATTCACCGGATTCATGCAAGTACTAAAACAAGAGATTCGCGGTGTAACACAGGAGAGTATGTGATGATCCTAATTTAGATAGAGCAGAACTGAGATGTTTGACGCACTACTTTTAAAATGCTAAAGGGTTGTAACTAGGCAATAACGACAACTGTTACATATATTTTATAAATCTTCGACTCTTACAAATATCTTTGGTAACGGTAACACTATCATTTTTGTACTTAAATTAAATTACCAGTTTTTCATCCAGGTTATTTTATTTATCCATGGAATCAAGTTAAATTCAGAAATAATGCAGTTAAAGGAAAGTTTAGGCGACTTATTTTAGATTTAATACGGTAGTTACATTAAGGTGACCCTAACATCCCTTTAGGTACATTTTCAAAGAATACTTTCCCACGAGAATTATCAGAAAAATATTAAAAACTGTAAAATGGTTTTTATTTTATGTCTCAGGTAGTGATATGCCATTGAAATGTATTTCTTTCGTGAATGTATTTTTAAAGCAAATAACTGCATTTTAGTATTGTTATGGATGTATATCAGTGAAAAAATATATTTTTTCTTACATATATTTACAACCTAGCTTATTCACCTCTGAAGTCCTCAGCATTTTGCATTATGGGTACAAAATGTTATAATGGCAGCTTTCTGAGCCACCAACACAAAAGCCTATAACTTCAAAATGGATTGAGCAATTTTTGATATTTTTCTTAAAAAATATTCTTTTAAGATGAATGTAAGTAAATGGCTTGAATGTAAGTGAATGATATGATAGTGATACCTTGTTTGGGTTACCATCTATCCAGTTTTATCTAGATTGCGATTTTACGATACTTTTTATCAAATGCAATACTGTTATGCTGTAGAATTAACTAAAACACAACACAGGTTGTAAGATTGCAATTCAGACTGATTTATTTAATTAAATATAAAGTTTATATATTTTCGTGAAATTGACCCTTGCACATCAGGTGAAATAGGTTAAACCAGTTTCAAGGTTTTCAAGTGTCCGTGGGGTGTACTGGCCAGATCGCCCCTCAGATAATAACGATCATTATAATTAGTTTTGGAAGTGCAGCATGTAGTTTCCCTGGACATAATGCTCAGTGACTTAGTTTAAGCACGTTCCTCTGATGGCGCAAGATTCACCAAGGTCCAGTCATAATGGACTAATGATCTCGTGAGTACAATTAGTCTTGAGTAAATATGTTCGTTGATTCTGGTTGTTAACCTTTTGTTTATGAACTAAAACTATGGGTACCAGATATCAGTATAACATCACCCCCGGGGTCCAAAAATATTCACTCCCGTGAATAAAATGAATCCAGAATCAACGTTCGTCACAAGTAAAAACATAGATATATAAAACACATCACCAAAGAATAGTACACAAGAACCATCATCAAAAAATAATCAATGTCTATAATAAAATATAGTTCATGAATTATGGTAATTAAATGTCCATCGCTGATTTCAATTATTGTTCATAAATGTTTGAATTGCTGGAACCAGATAGCGTAATGATTGGCATTGAAGTGGTGTTAACGGGATACCAATGATGGTTGGTTTTCCATTGGATATCAATACGGTATTGGCCTCGATAGTAACAAGCGGTGATAAACACATTGGTGCCAAGGTGGAATTGGCGAACTGGTTTGCAGAACGATTTGGTAATGTTTGGTGTAAACGGAGGTAATGTAGCATACGTCGCATGTGCTAGTACGGAGTGTAATGCCTGAGTCACCGGCATTGGATGTCGTGTTGTTGCGCTGCATCCGCAGGTGTCCAATTTGAAAAGGACGGCGGTGACAGTGGCTATAAGCACAATTAACGAAACCACGAAAGCTATGGAGGAGACTGTGGTGTAGCGGCTCCAACGAGAGCAGGGACGGTCAATGGTGGTAAGGCTTGATGAAGCTACTGGTAACATCGGTAGAGATGCTGTCTGTGGAGTTGGTGGCGAAGGCATGACTAACTCATGCCTCACTGCTGGGCCATAATGTGGAGATTGTCTCGGAAATGCAAAGAAACAATCTACACTGTACATCCCACACTGTTCTTTCCAGGATGTGGGGACTGGGAAGGGGTCAGGAAAAGTCGCCAGACACCAGGCGATGTATGGTCCTCTGGCCCAGTGCCTAAGCGTGTGGTACACAAAGGGCTGATTGGGCCCACCTGTGTATAGGTCGTATGCATCCCAGTATGTTGTGTTGTCGGTGATCCCGCGGAAAAGTAGAGAGTTCCAGCTCAGCCGCCACTTAGGGTCTCCATATCCAGTCACAACGGGTCCAGAGCGCCTGTAAAAGGCGGGCAGGAGTCTGTCTCGGACTCGGAATAGGGTCCAGTTTAGACAATACGAAGGGTTAGGATGCATTTGATCCATCTGTGAACAAACAAATTGTAGGCATATCTATATATCAAGTAACGAGAACACTAAACTATAGGAAAATAATACATACAATATGCTATATGTGTGTAGATATAGGTGCATTACTGCATGTGTGCAGGAATAACATTAAGATATATCAGTATATCAGATGACAATGTAGTTGTGAC
>JAOXYB010031509.1:6348-28250 GCA_028565635.1 Phoronis ovalis
TTGGTTTTATGCTTTGTTGTATTAAATTTATTTGGTAAATTTGAGATGAAACAGCTGGAATATTATCAAGAAAAATATAAAGTAGTGGATTTACAATACTGAATCATATTTTCTATAACCAAAGTGTTAGAAGGCACAATATATACTAAAACTATACTTTCTTAAAGGACTCAGTTGCCAGCTACAAACAAAGCCATAGAAGTTGAGCCAGCAGATACTAGTAGTCCAATACCACTGAAAGGGAAGAAACATACTGTTATGAGTGAAGATGAAGATAGCAAGAATTCCTTTGACGTGTTGTCGGATGAAGAGGATCAGAATTCTGAGAACGAAACTGTAAGTTGACGCATACTTCATAGTATTTTTAATGAATCTCAACGAATACTATAAGGGCCGTTCCTCTAAAATTACCGGAGAACTCTTAATAATTATCATTAGGAGGGTTGCATAAACTCTTTCCATTGCTGTAGGAGATGGGGACAGGAAAAATGTTTTAGTAGCAACTTTAATTTAATTATTAAAGGAAGTGATGAAAATAGTTGAAATTGCAAAGGAAGGGGTGAAAAGTAAATTTCCAAGTCTCCCTCCCTGAAAATTTCTAATGGAACAGCCTTGCCTTTTGAGAAAAATAAACTATATTTATTTGCATAGTAATTTCCGCCAGTTGCTTTTCCATATGTCAATGTCATCACAAACCAAAGAATATTATATTACTTGGCAGCAAAGTTGCATACGTATGCTGTCTACAATGAAACTATGCTGTATTTCTTAATTTCTTGGAATAAAAACCGAAAGTACTTAAAAGTATTAAAAAATGAGAATAATACAGCAGTGGATATCACTCTTGTCCACTTTGAATTCTGAATAACTTTTAATGGATCGACTTTGTAAAGAGGCAAATAGTTCTAGTAACTGTGAGTAAAGAACTTGAGCTATGAGCACTTTAAATTCTGAATTAAATTATGCTGAGTCTGTTGAACATTAATTTCCAGGATCATCTACAGAGTGAAGATGACGAAAAGAAAGACCATTCTGAAGAGGATGTTAGAGACTTAGGGTTTAGACATAACAAATTTAAAGGATTCACATACGGCAAGAAGTAGGTGCAGAAAGTCATCACCGTCGTTCAAGTGTGCCATAGTTCTACTGATAATTTGTCCCATGTAAACTATTTGTATGCACTAGGTCGCGCCATGAAACTGCAGTAAATTGCTGTGCAGAAACGTTTTGCTTTTGATAGTTGATAAGAATTAAACCCAATGTATGCTACAATTCATGCGTAAGATGAAGTTGAACTGTATTTGTAGAACAGGGTTACCCTAATTAACAAACACATCACTTTTTTATCCAAACTGATTAATTTAGCAAAGACAGTCAACAAACTACAAAGCAAGTCCTGAACTTTTAACTGCTCTTTTTATCATGAAGTAAAGCTTGCCATTAATAGGCAGCCTCCATTCCCAAAACAAAAATATACAAAACTAGTTGGAATGCTAAAATTGCTTGTTTATGAAAAGTACATTTTCAGTATGAAATTTTGCAGCAGTTTGTCACACTGAGTTTTGGTTCATTTGCAGTAAAATGAGGAAGGAGTTTGTGGACGAGGAGGCAGAATTGTCAGGCAGCGAAGTGGACAGTGACGAAAATCTTGACCTAGACGAGAAAGACGACGTACTTGAGCTAGAAGATGGAGACTTTGATGATGTTGGAACAGAAGAAAAACTTAGGACCGAAGTAGAACGAGTTCACATGTTAGTGATTATAATAATATCTGATCTCATGAAGCAAACAGCGTAATCCAGATTGACTGCTTGGCAGTAATGGTGCTTGTGTGGTTTCTATAATTACATTTGCCATCCGAACAAAAATTTAATACAAGCACAGTACTTCGTGGTCATTCATTAAAATTTTTACTTCGTGTTCTGTTTTTCCTACATGCCTTTGCTTTGTTTTTTAAAGACCTTTCAAAAGTAGAGACCGAGTCCTGTATTTCATTAAAGCGGAGATTTGTTTATTTCAGCAAACAAATATTAGATGAAGATCAGCGAGAGATACGATTGATGCAGGAAAGGTATCTTCCCGATGGTGATCTTTATTCTGATAAGCAGAGAACGAGGAAATACAGATGGGCTGGTATAGGTAAGAAAAACTAGCTATACCTTTCCTTTCTACTGGTGAAGCCTTTAATGTATCTGCTAAAAGAACTTTTGGTATTATTGTAAGAGTATGAAGGCTCAAGACTTTCTGTTGATTTAACAATAGGCTGTTCCAGCTTCATTATTTTTTACTTCTCTTTCGAGAACTGCAACGAGTTCCATCATATTTTTTCAGTAATTTCCAATTATGTAGTACAAAACCAGCTTTTTAAATAATTAGTATTAATGATTTTTGATAAAGTTTTCTAATATTTTAGACGATGACATGTCTGAGGATATGTTCAAGAACCAGTCAGATGAGGAAATTGTTGAAGAGAATGAAGAAGATACAGAATGGAGGTTAAAGAGACTAGAAAGAGAAAAATGGCTGCAGGAACAAAAGGTACGTGCGGCAGATCTAATTTTAATTAGAAACTACTGGTGTACGAATGAATCAATGCGACACAAAGCTGGTGAGCTTTAAATACACTACAACTTATTAAGGAGCAAAACAAAAACAGATGTATCTTTACAAAGTTGAGATTTTTGTTAAGTAGTTAACTATATGATGGTGTTTTTAATATATTCTGGAACTGAACAAATATTCAGAAAATATATTTGGTTTCACTTAGTGTCCATCATCTCATATGGAAGCACAATCTTAACATGGTGGAACTTTAGAGCCACCTAGTGGAAAACAGCTTTTTAAGCTGTTTTCCACTAGGTGGCTCTAACGTTTAAAAACTTTGTGTATGTCATACTTAATAATTACAAGTTTAATCCTTCAGTAACTAAAACAAAAAAAAAACGTTTCCAACCTGACATTTTTGCCATGTACAATTCCAATCTGATATTATTGCCATGTACAAATTTGTGCTAATGATATTTGGCAACCAGACAAGAATTAATTAGCTTTCGTAACGAGACTGCTAGCATACTGTATTGTCGTAAAGCATGTGTTGCTACTTTCAGAGGGAGGAGACGGCAGAACAGAACAATCAAATACTGAAACTTGGTTCAAAAGTTTTCAAACTCAAGCCTCCATCACAAACAATACCAAACAAGAATAAACAGAAGCAGACACAACCAGAAATGCCTAAACCTGCTCTTAGTCTATCGGTAGGATTTCTTGTAAAATTGACAGACAATTGTACAATTGATAGGCTAGTGTAAATTATAGTTTTAGAGGATAGTGTTCGTCTATATTCAGGACTAGCTTCTTAAGATTAGAAGTACATAGTTCAGAGCTGCCAAGACTCTGTTTTCATTTAATATCAATAACTTAACAAGCACAAAGGTTTTGATAGTTATTTTACTATCGTTACATCATGTGTATGTTAGTAATCAGCAGTTGAACGCCGTCATAGTATAACAACCTATTCATAGAATTTAAACTGTTACCACTTTACAGCAATCTAGAAGAGGTTCATTCCTATCAAGACCCAAAGAGGCTTTAGAAAAAATTGCAGAAGGTGCAAAAGGATTATCTAATGTACTTGCTCCCAAAAATTCTAGAAATTTTGTGTTTGCTGCAGCATCGCCAGAGGGGAAAACTGATGAAAAGCCAAAGGTAAATTAACACGTGCTTGATAAGTTGATACCGTGCTAAATATTGATGTAATTATAACAGAAATTAAAATCAATTTTTCTGAAAACAAAAGGACAATTGTAAAGTGAAAGTACACAATTCAAAAAGTTTTGATTCCCTTAAAAGAATTTTTGCAAATGTATATTGTGTTCACATTTCACTAAAAATTGAATGTACCACTCATATTCATGCGACATGTTCATTTCTCTTTTAATTAGTTACTGGGATAATTTTGGTTTTCTAATTTATAAAATGTGATGATACATCCATTATGGAACAAGGTCAATTTCTCATGTTGACTTCATCTACAAGCACAGTTACTTGATGTTGCGCAATACTTAGTATGTATCTGTAAGTCATGGAGCTTAGAAATACTGTGCTTGGTACTATTAGGTAAAACATATATTGAACTTATATAAACTTGGTTTCCATTTCAGGTAAAGAGATCGCAGAGTGTGAATGACAGAGCTAAATTACCCAATGCAAAGAAACCAAGACTGGAAAGAAGTAATACATTTAACGACCACAGCATATTCAATTTAATGTAGGATAAAGTTCAAGACTTTTAACGTTGGGTGTGTTGCCTGGCATTAATTTTAAAACTAAATATATACAGCATGGGACCATGGATTTTAGTTTGCGAATTACATTGTATTCAATAGCATTGTGAGATCTTCAATATAGAGACACGCACCTATATTTTTAGTCTCAAGGGCATTTTAAACATTAAGAAAATGTAAAAATATTTTCATGTCAGTAGAACATTAATCAACAATGTTTTGCAAAACTAATAATTTTCAAAGACCCATTAATTGTTCACATATTTATAGAAGTGCACACAGGCAGTGCAGGAACATAACATAAAGTTTTAGCTGGACATCATCAGAATATCTTAATTAAAACAATGAATTCATTAAAAGTTGGCGATTGTACTTGTTTCAAACGCCAGTAATAAATAAATATGTACTGATACATTTTTAGAGCATTTTTATTTATAATTGTTTGAAAAGTGAATATAATGTTCATTCAGTAAAAATTCAGCTATGTTAGATCTATGCTGTAAAAGATGTATGCAAAATCTTACTGTTTATAGAAAACAATAGAAAGAGCCACAACCCATATTTGCCACTTCAGTTTTATTACGAAAAAAAGACTAGAAGAAAGCGATATATTGAAATGAAAACAGAATATTCAGTAGGGTGTAGGATCAGTTTTTTTTTTAGTTACTCATTAGTAAAGTCTAGTTTGACATATCATGTTTTAATTTTACTGCACGTGATTCCTTGGCAGTACTTCATTCGATGATCAATGGCAAATTGTATGTTTCACATGACGCAAGAAAGATTATATCCGCCTATTCAGCTCAAGTCACAAACTTCTGACTTGGGCCAATTCGTTGGGGCTAATCATAAAGAAAAAAGACGACCAAGAAGTAAAATATTTATCAATATTAGATCTTCTCAAGCTAAGAATAAGCAATATGCTCTATTGGCTACGCTATATAACATGTTTTAAAGTGCGCGTGAAGGAAAATGTCTCGTTTAAACGGAGAGCCCATGCGAGTGGCTTGAGAACATGATGAACAAACTTGACCTATTTAAAGTTATATGTGTCAAATAAAGGTCAGTTTTCTGTTCCGGGTCATGTTTTCCACCATTAGCAGATGCATGTTTGGGAAAATTTGTAACTTTAAGGCTGATTTTCGTAGTAAAATGCAGTAGTTAAGTAGAGAAGCTCAACGTTAAGATAATTACATACAATCTCACATTATCCTAAATCTAACAGACCTGAAATTCACAGTAGACTACAGTGACATGTTCGGGTTGGTGACCGCCATTCTGCGGTCATGGAGCATGCGCATAATGTGAATTGTGGGTAATTTCCAGGTTATTGACCAATCAGGTACGAGGACCCCCAATACAGGTTGTTGTTCGGAGCAGGCTGAGACTATTATTGTGCTCGAAAATCTTGGGATTTCTTCGAATTTCCCTAATCATTTTAGATTCCTAGGTGGGAAGATAAAGGGACACAATAGGAAAATAAGGATTGCCAAATAAGTCATGGTAAGGCTGATTTATTTCGTGTTTTTAAACTGCCAAGTGTGTGCGGCGCTCAATCTGGTTATTCCATTCATAAACGTGGGCATATTTTGATGTTGACAAATTTTGCCGATTTGGGAACCGAATTATTAATCTTTCCAAGATTTCTATCGTCTAGAAATGGTAGTATTTTGTTAATTAATACTTAACTTTCGGTATGCCGCGAATAACATGTTGGATGTTCGCTGGTTCAATAAGAATTTTGAACACAACTGTGTGCATGATTTGGTTAAATTCGATCAGCTGATAATTTGACTTTGAATGATAGTTGACAAAATTCAGTCGACATCTTAAATGTCTTTTTGTTTCACCAAGATGTTGCTAAGTTAACAATTACTGAGTTTATGTGTTTACCAGGGATTGTTTCAACCAGTAAATGGAGGGTATCCTATTTTAATGTGAAATCGGATACATTCACGATTTCTTTACAAATATGAAGCCAGACGGAAAGGTCACGTTATTTATCTTTGTGTCATTTTGGAAAATTTAGCACGATCCTGAAGTTACTTTTGATAGTTGTACCTTTGAATAATAGGTTACTGAGCTGTCACCAAGCGGAGTTTACAACTGAAGCACAATTTTGGGCACACCTAAGCAGCATTTTCAACCTGTTTTATAAGTATATGTTACGAGAAGCCATTGTGGGTGTATCCTTATAGAAAGATCACAGAGAGTAGAAATGACTTTGTTGTATAACAGGTTCGAAAATATTTCTGTACATATCATTTTAGGCTGGGAATGAGCCACCATACTTGCAAGTTGGAACTGAGGTCAGTGCCAAATATAAGGGAGCTTTCTGTGAAGCTAAAGTTAGGAAACTAATTCGAAGTGTGAAGTGTAAAGTTACTTTCAAGGAAGATGGACATACAACATTTGTCACTGATGACATGCTCAAAGGACCTTTACTGGTTTGTTATTATATTATGCATAAATTGATTACTAACTAAACTTTGCTTCCCAGTAGATTAGATTTAATACTTATGTTACCTTAAAAGTGGAGGTGAACAACATGTTTTTCTGTAGTACACACCCCAGCAACAGCTAGGCCTGTCAAAAATGCTTGCCAACTTAGTTAGAGCAGTATTGTGACCATCTTTTCTGTAGACAATTTTGGTGTTGTCAAGTATTTGGTGTAATATTTCCATAATAATTCAATTCAAATTTCAAGTATTTGGTGTAATATATTTCCATAATAATTTAATTCAAATTTTGCTAGACACTGCATGTGACCTGGCATGCTAAATTTTTTCTAATTCAGAACATCTTGATTATTGTACGTGAATTGTTTTTGTTTTTTTGCCTTTTGAATATAATGACAACAAGATATTCAAAGAATTACTGATGCATGATTTGAATTTATGCTTATAGGTTGGGTCTACTGTGGATGCTAAAAACAATGAGAAAAACCAATATGAAGAAGCAGTCATTGTAAGATTAATAGATACTAGCACATATACTGTTGGTAAGTTTTGACTAGAGTGATATTGTACAACATTGTTTGAATGTTTTATGATAGTATAGTACCAGCTGTTAGAAAAGTGTTTTCTATAAAGTCAATAGTAGTTTTAGTCAGTTTTACTTTTTGGAACAGGACGTGAGTCAAGAACAATAAATTGAGATAAAGTGAGTGGCTTTCAACTGCAAATTAAAACTGCTCCGCAAAGTAAATTTATTTTAAGACTCCAACTTTCTCCAATAAAAATTACAGCTAATATTTATGTCTTTTTATCTTGTAGTATTTGATGATGGGGATGTGGCAACTTTACGTCGCACCCAGCTTTGTTTAAAAGGAGACAAACATTTCACAGAAGGAGAAACATTAGACCAGCTGCCTTTGACTCACCCAGAACATTTTGGTACTCCTGTAGTACAGGACCGCAGTAGCAGCAGAGACAGGAAAAGAAGGCGATCTGGTAGAGGAGGGTACGTTTTTTGATAAAATGTTGAAAATATTGTATTGAAAGTGGCCAATGAGGCTAAATTAATTTGTTTCCAATGTTACACTAACTATAGACTGCAAATTACTTGCCAAGACCAGATACAATATTTGCTTTACATCGCAATTAACACTATATGTGCTTGTATGTTTTGTTAAACAAGGTTATGTATTGTGTTCAAAATAGTTATTAACTTGGGAAATTCTGAAAAACATT
Organism: Phoronis ovalis; assembly: GCA_028565635.1. Taxonomy (NCBI): domain Eukaryota; kingdom Metazoa; phylum Phoronida; family Phoronidae; genus Phoronis; species Phoronis ovalis. Next base: position 14,324 of record JAOXYB010031509.1, read on the forward strand.
AATGTATACTCTTAATATTGTAAACAGTAAAAAAAGACTGCTTATTGTAAAATCCCTTTAATATGCTGTCTTCTGTTTCAGGAGTGTTTATGACTCTGATAGTAGTTGCTCTGAGGATGAAAGTCCTCCAAAGAAACATATGCCTCGAATGCGCAAAGATACCTTCATTGGTAAAGTTGTGTGCGTGGATGTGGCCGATAAGAGAAAAAGTTGGTATCCTGGTTTAGTGGTTTTGCCAGCTGCGCATGATACTGAATTAAAGAGAGACCAAGTGCTTGTGAAGTCATTTAAAGACAATAAATTGTGAGTATATACGTTACCTTAAAATGTTAAATTTACATAACGAAATACTTAAATTGCGATCAAATCTTTTTGGATCATCTTGTCATATCTAACAGCACTAGCAAGTGTTGGTGGAGACTGGTCCCGAATGTAAATTGCGATGTCAGACTTTCATATTGCGTTTGTTCTGCAGTGCTGCTGTCTCAAAGAAAGATCTCAAAATGTTTGCAAGGGAGAAGGCTTTAAAGAATGAAGATAAATTTCTAAAAACACCTCTAGAGAAAGCCCTGCTGTACCTTGATAATCGTGAACTACCGTCAAGCTGGGATAAAGTATCCCTGATTGGATCAGACAGTGAGAGTGAAGAGTCTACAGATGAGGTATGCACTATGTTACATCTTTCATGATTTCATAAAAAAGTTAAAACTTAGTTTTACAAACTTCTTAATTAGATTTTAAAAATGCCTTAGGATCAAAGTAGATAATCACTATAATTGGTCCTCTTGTAAACTCAACATGATTGCTACTGAAATTGGAGATTAAATCATGAATGAACTATTACCATTTTGTACTTGTACATGTTTTTGGCTAATCTAGATGAATCATTGCCCAAGGTTGCATACATAAATTATCTTTGGAGAACCTGTTAATAAATGATGGCTTTTGTTTTAGACTTCGGATGATGAGCCCACAGAAGAAAAAGACCATTTTGTCGCCCAGTTATACAAGTTCATGGATGACAGAGGAACCCCTATTAATAAGGGTCCCATTTTGTGTAACAGTGACTTGAATTTGTATAAATTATTCAAGCTGGTCCACAAATATGGTGGCTATAACAAAGTGACCAATCAAATGAAGTGGAGGCTTGTATACTCCAAGATGAGTCTACCAGCTGTTAACACTGCCTCCCATCAAATTAAACTTGCATACAAAAAGTAAGCTTCTTCATTCAGCTACTAGTATTGCATGTATTTAATATGACATAGTTTATTTGTTGATAGGTCTGGAATAATTTTCATAATAATAACAGATGGTACTGTTAGCAGTGTGGATGAATATTGCAACCCCCATTCTAATTAAATCTATGATATATACTTTAGTTAGTGGTAGCTTAAAAATAGCAACTGAGACGGGAACAACACTAGCTAGCGATTTTAGTAAGAATGTGTAAACCTGTACTTCTATTGATGTTACCATTACTATCATTGGTCCTGCATTATGCACACACACAGTTTGTGTGACTCGAAAGTTGATGAAAAATCCACTTCTTTATTGCAGGTATTTGCATGCCTTTGAAGACTTCTATAGGAAATTAGGAAGTACAATGGGGACTATAAGTCGCCCTGGACGTACGGCACGTCAAACCGGTAGTAGAAGCATTATGTCATTTAGAGAAAAAGAACCCACTCGCTCACCAAGACCAGAGAGGAAACTTGTCGGAACATCATCGGAGGATGATAAGGCGAGTTTTATTTATGTTTTCACTTACCAGATTATTTTCCTCTCCTTTTCGTTGAGACAATATGCGTCTCAATGTGAATGCACTATTTTTGCTTAAATGTAAAGCAACTTGTGTTTGCAGGCCAAGATCATTAAAGAGACAGAAAAGGACAAAGCAAAGCTTAAAGAATCAGAAAAAGCCAAAGTCAAGGAAGAAAAGAAGGATGAACCAGAAATTCCAAAAAGGGTTTGTAGTTTTGTGTATATCCAATATTGTATCAATTTGCAAAATTGAATATTGTAGTTCACAATTTCTTAAGCAATATCTGAGATGAATGTTTAAGGGGCATCGGAAATTTTAAATCAAAAAGTAGTAAATTTTGAAAGGAAATTTGTGATATCCTTTCTGCTAGATTATATTGGTTAAATGTTTCAATGCTTTGTTACAGGCTGGTCGTCCGAAAAAGGAAGATAATCGTCGTGGCTCTACTATATCTACAGATCTTGATATGTCCGAAAGTGACACTCCTCGCAGGAGTCGTAGTCAGCTAGACATTGATAAAGTTGACAATCCTTGCAGACCAGACAGTCCAAGACGTGGGAGGCCTCCAAAACTGAAAGCAGAAAAGAAAGAAGAAAGCGATGATGAGACTTCTTCAAAGAAAGATGAGGAAATGCCTAGGAGAAGGGTAAGTTACATTCTACAGGATAAGAATGACTTTAGTAGTATTTCAGTTTACTGTACTCTCCTTTGTTTCACTGGAATATACTTTTACCTTGCTGTATCACTTTAACTCAAAGCATTGATTAAAAAATTAATATACACATTGGAGGTAAGCTGGTATGCTGGGTCTTGATTTCTGTACAAAATTATGACACTGTTCAGCTTCAAGTCTTCTGCTGATATGTGCATTCTACTGTGAACACTGGTAAATCCTAATTGTAATGACTTTAGCTGAATAGTGAGTTTTTGTGTAGTACTGTAATTTATTGTGTGGTAGAACACAAAACCAGTTATTAGTACAATAATGGTATGCTTTCAGGGACACAGGAGATCTTCTCTAAGAGAAGGTGCACAAGAAGTTGAAAAGAAAGAAGACGATTCTGAGGAGGAGGATAATGGGTAAGTGGTTTTGTAATAAACTGTATGTGCTAATTAAAAGTGGGGACTGTGAGAATTTGTTTCATTTCTTGTCAAAACATGCTCAGAAATTACATACATTTCATTTCGTTAAGGTGTTCTTTCATACTCAAGCATGCATTCAAACTTTGAGAATATGTGTTGGTATCTATTTGTCTGCATTAAACCGATCAGCACACTAATTTTCAACAATTGAAAGTGTTCACAGCCTCTAAAAACATTTTATCTTTTCTAGATCGAATGTTGAGGTGTCTGATGGAGAAAAAGAGTTAGAGCCTGACTATCCTCCTGGTGTAAAAGTACGTATCAAATATGGCCGTGGACGCAATCAGAATGTTTATGAAGCCAAAGTCATGGAAGTAGAAATAGAAAATGGTTTGTACCAGTACTGTGTACATTATAATGGATGGAATGTCAGGTATGTTTGAAGTTGTCAGTAATCTTTTAATTTGGAGATAGAAATTCTTTTGTGTTTGAAGGTAAATAATGCTGTTATAACCAAATGGTGAAATTTATATTTTAGCATATCTTAGACATATTGACATAATTTCAAGCACCAACGTAACATTCCCTCAGTATCGATAGTAGTGAGGTCACTTGTTAATACAAAAATTTCGATTGCAATACGTAGCTATCTAATATGCTTAGTGTTTATTCACTCCTCTTGAAATGTTGATCAGTTGTCATTGTCTCAAGCCTCAAGTAAATAATTAAAACTTATGCTGTGTTTTTAAACATTAGGTATGATGAATGGGTTAAAAAAGAACGCATTGTTGGAGCAGTTGATGAGAGAGAACTGGCAAAGCAAAAGCGTAAATTTAAAATGGACAAATTAAAAGTAACCAATGAAAAAGAGCCTGAAAAGGACAAAGAAAAGGAGAAAGAAAAAGAGAGAGAGAGAGAAAGAGAGGAGAAGGAGAAAGAAAGAGAGAAGGAGAAAGAAAGAGAGAAGGAGAAAGAAAGAGAGAAGGAGAAAGAGAAAGAAAAGGAAAAGGAGAAAAAGGATGACAAAACAGCAGTAAGTTTGTTAGGAGCAGCTGATAAAATATATTCTAAATTGTTAGAATGCCATTTCATAACTAAAATATATCTATTATGTATTATTTAAGATAAGTGTGTCACAAAATTATTATGTAGGAAGAGTTATTCTTCTAGATATAATACTTCCAATTGATGACATTTTGCTAGGAGGAGATTTTTATGGATTTATATGATAAAAAGCACAAGTCTTCGAAATTATTCTTTTAAGATACATCTAAGGTTAGAGCTTGTATCATGTAAGTGCAATCTTTCCAGGCTTTTATTAAAAAGCGTGGCCGTCCCTCTTCCACGGCTAATCAGATCAGTAACACCAGCGTCGCAGGGAAGCCGTCTACTCCAGACACAACACAGTCAAAGAGTAAGCCTAGTACACCATCATCACGACCCCGACCAACAAGATCTACCAGTGTTGAGGTTAAACAACCAGGTAAATGGTTGTTTCATTTTCTAGAGATATTAGTAGAGAATGATTGTAATTTTCTTTTGCCTCTGGAACTGAAGGTGCATTCAAGGAGAAATCTTAGTTTAGTTGTTCATTTATACAGGATTGTGAAACATTCTCGGAGACTTGAATCATTTCTTTTATTTTATTCTTGTGAAGAAGGGATATGTCCAAATTTTATATTTGAGTTTGTTTTCCTTAAATTTTCATAAGTGGTTGTTTAGCCTATATTTTATTTGTTGTTTGTAACGTTAACCTGATGTGAGGACAGGTTTGATCAAGTACATGACCTTTGAATGGGCTATCTACATTGTGTATGGTATTTCTTGAGTTATAAACTAGTCATTCAGCACTGCGTGTTGCTATTGTAGTAAAATTACTTTTTTGCATCTTTACAGTTAGGAGAAGTCGCAGAACATCAGGTTATACAGAATCTTCTGATATACAGTCACATGGTGAGGATTTAAATGTCACTGTTTTTAGAATGCTTTTCAGTTTGTTAAGACCTCTGGTTGTCTTATACCTAGAAAAACTTCTCTCACTACAATCTATATCACATACTTCATGGTATCTAGGGAATTATGGGTATACATCATCTGACTATAGAAGACTTCGTATCTAATTTAATCTTGATACATTCTACAAACGTGTGAATAGAATCCTTGGTTTTGGAAATGATAAGTTGAAGTGATCATAATTTTCAATAGTATGATACAAATCATAGATTTTTGACAGTAGAGTGATTCTTTGTCACAAAAAATATGAAAACTAGTGTGACATGCTTATTGTACTTTTGAAAATTAGGGAATATTAAGCAGCTCTGTGGTGGAACCACAGACGGTTGTTAATAATCATTACAACGAAGCCAGACTGAACTATGCCTGTAAAACTATAAAGCTGCAACCTGCTGTTGAATTTTCTTTCAGTGTCAGACAGTGATAGTGAGATGTCAGAAATACAAGGTAATATGGATGCTGAAATTGGTGACAATATTTCACAAACAAGTATCAAAATTGAGGCAGATGACAAGGATGTAATCTCAGAGAAAACTGAGAAGGAACCAGAAATTCCAGAGGTATTTCATCTAGAATACTATTTTAAGCTACCCTTGCTGTGACTCTCTTTTTGTAAGCATGCCTAAACTCTTGTGTATGACTAGGTTACTAGTTGGTTAGTTTTTCAGTGTGATTAAAAGAAAACATGAGACTTAGTTCAGAGTAGCTTAATGCATTGCAAAATATCAGGCTGTTTTTAAAATATCTCTGACTACACAGTTTATTGATACTCGTTTAACCCCCATTACCACATAGTGTACTTTTTGAAATCAGAATTGGTAAGATCCTATTCATCACTGCTGTTTGTCAGGCTCTAGTATACACGTGACATCAGGCTTTGTTAGTTTTCAAAGAGTTGTAAAACTTCAATGTTTTAGGTTGCTATAGAGAGTAATACTAAAATCTTAATGTAGTTTATTTATTTTGCAGCTGAAATTAGAATCAGATGAGAGGCTTGCTGACATTGAAAAATCCTTTGATGAAGAAAAAGAGATACCTGATATTGAGTCTGATGGAAGACGGAGAAAACGAGGTTCTGATGCTCGAGTCAGAGAAGAAGTTAAGACTGGTAGAGGCAGAAAGAAAGAAATGGCAAAAGAAGTACTGGATAGGTCACAAGAGGAAGAAGATAAAAGTGAGAAAGAAAGTGAAAGGGAAGATAAAAATGCAAAAAGTAGATCAAAACGACGTCGTATTTCAATGGAAGTTGCGAAAGAATCTGCTCCAAGTAAGGTTATTAAAGATGATGAGCCTTCCATTGAATTGGTTCCTATCAAGAAATCAGACTACTTAAGTTTTCAGTCAGAAGAGACGGAACGAGTTGCCAAACGAAAAAAAATCACAGAAAAAGTAGTTGACGATACGAAGAAAAGTGCTAGTGAAAAAGAAGACGAAAGTAACAAAGAGGAAGATGCAGAAAAGAAAAAAGGAAACAAGAGGAAAGGTCGAAAGAAAAAAGAGGAAAATATCGAAGATGAAGTTGAGGCTAAAATTTGCAGAGGACGGAAAGAAGAAAATGAAACAAAGAAGTCTAGTGCAAAGGAGCCAGATAACAGAACAAGCAAACCTAATCAGAAAAAAGAGGAACCTGTAGCAACAAAGACTGTTGTTAAAAAGGAAGAGACTGATGTGAAACCAAAAGCAGAAGATCAAAAAGTTGATGAGATGCCAGAAGAACCTCTTGTACCAAATGAACAACCAGTGCACCAAGAGCCAAAGCCTTCTACTAGCCAGGTTGCTGTCCCGGAAATTCAACAAAATAAAGAAAACTCCAATGTAGATAAACAACCTTCAGCAAGTATGGTTGAGACTCCTCCAACGACTCCAGAAGGATCCCCAGAAGCACTCCCATGTGAAGACGACACGACTACTGATCATAGTAATGCTGCGGTGGTGGAAGGCATGTATCTAGATGATAAGACTGGATTACCATTATGTACTGGTGAAGAATCAGTGAACGATGCTAGTACATTATCTAATGGAAGCGGAGGGAGTAGTGGAAATGCACCAAGCGACGAAAGTAACGGTGATGGACCAAATATGGTGATGTCCATGGAAACAGAAGAGCCAGGGCCTAAGAAGAAAAAGAAGGGACACAAACGCAGTGTTACTGGAGAAAAGAAACATCATAAGCATGCAAGCAAGCATCATGGTAAGATGTTCATTTGATGGCATATTTATTCCATATAAATTTAAGCCACGGGATATGTTCTTCCTCCAAATTATGAGTCTTTTTACATCAAATTATCATGTGACCTCTTCCCACCATTTGTGTAGGGACTGATGAAGGGTTTAGTGATAAGACCGAAAACTATCATTGCTCAAATGTAATGTTCAGTTTTGCTTAAGTTTATATTGGGGTAATGGTTTTAATATTTTTATCAAAAAATAAAACAAAACACATTGATTTACTAGACAAGTATCTGTGTTTAGTGCCGGATTTTCTATAAAGGATTAATTAATTTTGAACTAGGTGACATTATGCAAATAAAACCTTTGTTGTGGTGTGTAATCAGGGCAAAGTGGATAATTAATGGAGATATAGTATACATTATACTTTCATATTCATGTCGTTCTTTTCTTGCAGTAAGTGACAGTGATGACGCTTCCAATCAAGACAGTGCATTTAGTAGTCCGTGCCCATCAAGTGCCAGAGTCTCACCCACCAAACGCATCAGTTCAGATATATCTCGTTCTCCACGTCCTTGTAAATATGATTTCTGCAGCAATCTAGGTAGGTATCGCTGTGTTTTTGTTTAGCTGGTTCATTATGCTAAAATGAACCAGCATTTATTTCTCGTGTTTAGCTATTGATCAGTTTGTGAAACCCGCAAAGCATGCATGAAATGACTTGTCTAGACACGGTTAATCACATAGCCTTAAATGTGTTGATATAGTAACATGATGTGTTAGTATTATTTTTTATAAACACCTTTATGGTTGTCGCCTGTGGTCTTATGTTTCATTTTTTGTTTATTACAGATCTTGAAGATTTAGAGGGTGAAATGCGCATTACCGTCCTCCAGGAGAGGATTCAAGATATTCGTAAAACTTATATGCAACTCAAAGCTGAAGTGGCCTCTATTGATAGGAGAAGGAAACGTGCCAAGAGGAAAGAAAGGGAAACCAAAGGTATGATAATTAAATAGCTCTTTAATCATAATATTCTCTCAAAGTAAGATTCTGTTTTGGAGTAAAACCAGGCCCACATGGATTTTCATCAATCAGTATTCTCCTTTGCTATGCTTACTCATCTTTTCATTCCTATGAAAATTGCTGACCAAACCCTGATTATCAGTAACTTGATACATGATCTTCTTTTACATGGTTCATTTGATGTACAAGTGGATGTACAAGATAGTGATTAAAATATTGACAAATTATGAGATGTGCAGCTTTCATCTTGTGACCTGAGTAAATGAACTTAATTTTAAGTTAGACATCACAAGGTAGAAACAGTAGTATATGTACATATATTTGTCTTTTGTGAATGTAGTGGGTTCTAGTATTTGTTCAGAATGAGCAGATTTCTGGACAATTTTCGTAAGATTGTGTTAGAACGTTTAGCTACTAGCCGAACTAAGGACCTAGACCTCTATGATGTCACAGTATCAGGGCACCCAAAAACACCAGTTTTATCTTTCGGCTCTTGCAGTGTGGTCATATTTTTTGTAGTGAAGTTATTTTGTGATTTAATGTCTTTAAGCCTGTTACTCCTCATGGGGAGGACATGGGTGATGATGTTGACGAATTAGTCATCCATTCTTCTGTGGAAGAAACGGATTGGGAGAAAATTGGTAAAGTGCCAGAATTGGATTCAAAGGTTTCTGTCTGTATGTCAGCTATGGTTTACCCGTTTTATGCTTTCAATGATGTCATCTTCGAGATGCCTTCAAAAGATTGCATCTCATGGTATATTTGTGTTAACTCTCTTTTCAGCAAGGATATGCAGAAAAAATGAGGTTTCAGATGATCTAATGGCTAGACTTCTGTTATCTTTAGCTGTTTCAGTTGCAGACACGGCAGAGTTATCAATGAGAGTATCATTGTGTTTGATGTTAACAAGATGATAACTCTTTCTTGTCCAAATCCTGGACAATTTAAGGAAATGTAGAATATCCTCTTCAAGTGAAAAAGTGTAGCTCTTGCACAATTTCAGGGCATAGAGCTGCTTTACCTTCTTTTCATCCTGGTTGGGGCAGAGTTAAAGTAGGACGAGCTCCAGAATTAGAATATTTATTAAACATTTATTTTTTAGCTTCCTGGTGTGTATCTTTGGTATTAAAATGTTTGTATAAAAATCTATATGAACCTTTAAAAAAAATATATTACATTAAAACTCCTCCTGGTTCCCATCTAATTTCCTTCGCCTTCGTTTAAGACAAAAAACAAAGCAAAGACAGCGTATCTCAAGAAGTTGACCACGTTTTCCATTTACTTTGTCCTTGTACAGCACTTGAATATTATTTGAAGGCCGTAGAAGGTATTCATGGTAATATTAAGCAATTGTCACCACAGTGTCTAGAGAGATACTTTATCTGCTTGGATAGTTAAGAGAACTTATTCTGAGGTTTATTCTGAGGATTGTCAGCTTCCTGGACTGTTTTCCAAGGAGCCTCTGTGATTACTAATCTATTGTGGATGCTGCACACAGACAAGTTGTACTTCCTTCCACCTCCTAGATGTAATTGTTGATAAGTGTGCCTTTTCTTCAGCATTGCTTTCATCTAGAACATAGAATTATGTTGAAATGACTTTCTCCTTCCTCTCATGGCGTTGAGCTTTCAGCCTCAAGATAAATTGGGTATGGTATGCCTAGATGTTGTGACATCATAGGGCCAAGGTCAGAATTTTTAGTTTGGCTAGTGCAAGGACAAGTTAGGTATATGTAAGGTAAGTTAGTAGGAGGAAACCATTTCCACAAAGAAATGTGGAATTTCATTTTATAATCAGTACTAAAATGTGTTTCTCTTTTTTTAGCACCTAGCCACGACCAGTCTCCATCTGTAGAAGTAGAAAATTCATAACCACAAATTGAAGCAATCAGAAAACTGTGGCAACAGTAGTCCAAATATCCAGTATTTTGAAAGATGCATTTTTGTATGCCAGTAATTCTATAGGATTTGGCATATTTTGTACTTTTATGATATTTATTGCATTATTTACGACCATTTTGTTTCATGTACCATGCAGTGTTGGTATCTGTATAGATAGTACCAGATTAGTTAATAGTTTTATGAAATATTTCTTACAGACAAACTAGAAATAATGCCACTTGAATGTTAATTTTACACCTGTGAAATTCTTGTCGCCAAATGGAATCAAATTATGTTGTCAATGTTTTGAAACTATAACTTTTAACAAGTTTCTCAAATTATTACTTTTTGTGCTGTACAGATTTTAAAGCTGCTATTGTATTTAATATCATAAATTATGGATTCTGGAATGTTATACATGTATATGTTGATAATTTTGATATAAAATGGAACATATGAAGTGAAATTATAAGACTGTGGCTGTATTAAATGGTACTTCTGCTTAACTTACATGTGTACAGATATTTATACAAATTGTGTCATTGAATAATTTTTCGAAGCTCAACTTCTATATGAGGCTTTAGTTTGATATCTGTAGCAATTTTCAAATGTTCAGATTATATGAGTACTAAAAAGGAAACGTTCAGTGAGAAATATTGTGGTCTTGTGTGTATCTGCTCAGATCAATATTTTGTACTCTGTGTTGTTAGTAGTAGTTAGCTGCTCTGAGGTTTAGTTTAAAAAATTGTGTTTCTGCATGTGTTATAAACACTGGAAACTTAGCTAAATAACGATTCACTACTCTTAAAACTCCTACCTTAGTAGCCATCGTAGTATTTTATTCAAATTAGTAGATTTCGTGTGACGGGTTGTGAGCTACTTGAATGTAGAATCTTGCTTAGACCTGGTAATTCTGTTGAATTTCGTGACAAAGCAAGATTTATTCTGAAACGAGGCCTCGTCCTATGACTACCACCGACTATGGTTTCCCTTTAGACTATTTCTTGCGTTTCAGCGGGACCCAAAAAGATACTATGCATGATTTAATAAGCTTCGACACTGCATAAAGAAATATTTGTAGTACATAACGAGTTAAACTCATTAAGTATGCTGATAAAATTATTGACGCAGAAATTCTGGTATAAAATTGTAGAGTATATCTATAGTGTTATCTTATTTATTCTCATTTAATAAACTAAAATTCAATAAATATGCTTTCAACTTGTTTCTCCCATGGAGTGTAAAAAGTTAATAGAAAAGATGAAAAATTAGAATATCTCCGGAATAAATCCATGCCGGGAATGATTCGAATACATTCTGCTTTTTATTTGAGACATTTTATCATGATGGGCGCGGGTAGAACACTTCAAAAAGAGTACCACTGAAGTAAATAGAAACCATGTAATAAATGTATTTGAGGGTTGTATGGCAAGCTGGGTTTTTTTATAAAGGTTCGTGAACAATCCTTATTACATTTTTTTGTATAAAATAAAAACTTTCTTCGATTTTAACTGGCTATGTTATAGTGGTATTTCGCGAAAACTGTTTGAACATTTGCTAAAACCAGGCACGTCAGATGGTTTGGACGCACCCCCTTCTGAAATGACAGGAACATTGTTTTATACATGTGTTACGTAGGCCTACGGATGCGCCCAATTTTTATCCCGAAACCTTTTTATGTTCAACCGTCTAATTCACAAAGATCAGTATGCGTGATTCGAGAAAATAAGTCTTTTTCAAAAGGCCGGGATTTTTACCTTCGATATACATTGTTAGTCTGTTTTTAAGAAGCTCGCCATCAAGGAATAATTGTTCATGAACTTTTGCTTAAAGCTCTAAATAAGCGATCATTGTATTCATCAATCATAGGGATTTCAATAGGGGAATACGTTTGTAGTGGCGTTGGAGCCGAGGAGCTAGGGTCCGGGAGGGGTTTTTGCTCTCCCGTAATCGGTGTGGGTCCTGGGGCTGCTTAAGGACACTTAAAACCTTTCAAAATTGACTATAAAAAATAATTGAAACAATATTTTAAACTATTGTCTGGAACAAAAAAAGCCGTGTTGTATGCGATGAACTCCAGTTTCAACGCCATGTGAAAGATACGTGAAGCAGATTATGTTTATATGCGCAAGTGTGACCGAAAATGCTCTTTTCTGTTTGTTTTGGAGGTTCAATTGAAAATAGTTGAGTTCATAACTTGCTGACTTTGCTCATCCTTTTCAGGGTTTGTTTCTTAATTTGCCTCATTTCTTTACAAATGCATATGAATTGGATGTGAAGAGGCCGTCATATGAGAACAAGGATATATTTGTTCAAAATCCGAGTTCATCAGGTTCATGATCCGACGAAGCAAATATATGATTCAGAAATTATCAGAGTCGTGTACGTGACGATTCTCTGTTGAAAATGAAATCTCGATGAAGTGAATTTACGATTTCAAACATATATGAGCGACGTATACATGACAGTCCCTAAGATACAAATTTACGTTTCAGAACATCTCGGAAAAGACCCCGTATTAAAAGAACACTGTCGACGAAGTGTGATCAATATCAGAAAGGCTGTGTCCCGGCTGTGTCATAATTTCCAAAACAGTTTTGCAATAAACTTGCGTGGCGAGGTTATTCAGTATTGGTGTTGAAAGTCGCATGTCAGGGGCTATAATTTGTAACCATGTCCCATGTAACGTCAAGGAAAAGGTACACATCCGAATCGTGTCCGTCGCTCAATATTTGTCTATGGGTTGTTTGTCGGTGTACTTTTAATGTTGTGCAGGCATGCCGATCGTATAGATCTTTACTCATGTATACTCCTATTATAAATAACGAACACACGTTTGTACACAAATTACTAATTAGTCAGAAAAATTAAAACTGGATATTGTCCCGGGATATTGTTTGCTAAATTATTGATCAATACAAAATACTTTTATTGCAATATAAAACGAGATTTTTTAAAGAGAAAAATAGTAAAACGCCTGTTATCGAGATGTTTTTTCGTAAATGTAGAAACTGACGGAAATGTGAGACATACATTTATATATACGCAAATTACTTATCACTCTGAAAGATTACAGCAGGAGATTGCTTACTAAATTATTGATACAAAACACTTTTATTGCAATAAAATAAGAGGCTTCTTTAAGAAAAAACTGGTAAAAACTCCTGCAATATGGATTTTATTTCGTAAATGTAGAAACTGACGGAAATGCGCGACATGTTTGCAAAAATATTGCACTCTGAAGAATTTACAAAGAGCCCGTTATGGTCAATTGAATAGACAGTCTAATATGGTATTTTCTCTGTTTTCACTGGGCTAGCCAACCTCACATGTTATTACTGTATTATCTTATATTATTACACATATGAGCAGAAAAAATCATTAAAATGCCTAAAAAGTTTCAGTTAATGTATGTAGTTGCGTTATATATGCTTTTGGGGCCCATTTGATAGTGGATAAATATTTTGATACCATATAAAGATTTTGATACTGAGTAAAGATTTTGATTAAAGGTTAAAGAAAGATAATGAACAATTAATAAATTTTAAAGCAAAAGTTAACATTTCACACCCCAAAAGGGATTGAGTTCATTCTAATCCATAATCTTTAATACTGGGTACAAATTTTGAGTTTAGTCTATAAAAATACATGCTGAATTCAGGTAAAATTATGCAGGATATATTCCGCTAAAATCTATGTTCTTTCGCTACATTCTGGTATCTGGTGCCCATAGTTTCAGTTGGTAAACAAATAGTTAACATCCAGAATCAGCGGACATATTTACTGATTCTCACGAGATCATCAGTCCACTATGACTTGACCTTGGTAAATCTTGCGCAATCAGGGAAACGTGCTTTTTAAGCTAAGTCATTTAGCATTACGTCCAGAGATAATTCTTGCTGGAATTCCAAGGACAATTGAAATAATCCTTTTTATCTGAGGGGCGACCTTGCCTGTGGACACTTGATTCTGGCTTAAGCTGATGCGTAAG